>VMDR010005098.1:0-54271 GCA_007922815.1 Macrotus californicus | reverse complement strand
CACACCCCTTACCCCCACACTCCCCCTCTTTAGTTCATGTCCATGGGTCATATATATGAGTTCTTTGGCTTCTACATTTCCTATACTATTCTTAACCTCCCCCTGTCTATCTTCTACCTACCATTTATGCTTCTTGTTCCTTGTACCTTTTCCCCCTCTCTCCCCACCCACCCCCCTGATGATAACCCTCTGTGATATTTCTAATTTAACATATTCAAAATGGGTCCTACTATTTCCCCCCAAAGCTGCTCCACCTACTATCTCAGTGTAACTCCTTCCAACTTCTCAGGCCAACAACTTGGGGATCACCCTTAACTCTCCCCCCAACCCTCTACTTGAATCTATCAGGAAACCTGACTTGCTTTAACTTCACAATATTTAAAATTTGACCACTCTTTACCACCTCTACCGCTACTATCTTGGTCTGAGCCACCACCATTTCTCATCAGGATTGTTGCTTGCTAACTGGTCTGCATACTTCCACCCTTGTTCCCCTTTTGCTTATTTTTAAGTCAAAGTGGTCTGGTTAAAAGTCAGATCATACCATCCCTCTGTTCAAACCCCTATGATGGTTTTCCTTTTTTTCACAGAGAGTAAAAGCCAAAGCCTTTGAAATAGCCTTTAAAGCCCAAAATGTCCTTCCTGCCTTATAGCTCTGATCTCATCAGCCACCCCTCCCCGACCCCGCCATCGTTCACAGCACTCTAATCACACCAGTCAGTTCACTCTTCCAGGCGCACCCCTTCAGGGCCTTTGCACTAGCCGTCCCCTCTGCCTGTGGTGCCTTCCTTCCAAATATTACTTGGCTCTTATTCTCACCTCCTTTCACTACTGCTCAAATGACACTTCCTCAGTGAGGCCTTCCTTGCCTATGCTGTTTAAACTTGGCACATCAATACCACACACTCCCATCCCCACTGTGGCACTCCCAAGCCCTCTTCCTGGCTCTCATTTTTTCAGAGCACTTATAATCAACCATAGGATATACTTGTTTATTATCTTTGCCTCCTCAACTAAAATATAAGCTCCATAAGAGCAGAAACTTTTACCTGTTTTGTTGAGTAAAGTATTCCTAGTTCCCAGAGCAGTGCCAGGTGCTCAATAGATATTTGTTGAATAAATGGACAGCATTAGTAATAATTATGTTGCATTTACTTAAAAACCAACCACCTCCCCCATTTTAGACCAAAGCTCCCAAGGACAGGAAATGTATATTATTGTGAATCCTTAAGAAATGTCGATTGAATAAGTAATGGCCTGTGTGAAAAGGATGTGAAAATGAGCTGGTTATGTTTGGGGTATGAACGTATTATTAGGTATACAAAACAGCCGTGATGAAGAATCAAAATAGATAAGAGTAAAATAGCTGCAGAATGAGACGTGGTAAAAACAAAAACCAAAACAAACAAACAAAAAAAACACTTAGTTGCATGAAATGAATCCTACATAATAGAGAGTAAGAAGTGTTTGGAAGGTGCCAATTCTTTGCTCCAAGACAATAAATTCAATGTGAATGCTTAGTGGGGATTTGCCCTTTAAAACCTCTAACCTGTGGGACTGTGGTCTCCAGGTTGTAGTATTTATTTAGGAACTTGAGCAGCTTCTGTGAGGGTCGGTCAATAGCCAGTTGGTGTGGTTCAACTCGCTCCTTCTGCAGGGAACAGGAGACTCAGGGTAGGAGAAGGTGTGGGGAGAACATGCCAACAGAACTCTGGAGCCTGGGAAGGGAATAGGTACATGGGGACATTGGGGAGGGGAAGACAGAAGCTTTGGCAGGGCTCATGGCAAAGGGGCCTTTGATCTTCCTTTGGACAGACTGGTGAAAAGATAAGTGATACCTGCAACATATACTGGAAGAGTTCTTGCCCGTGACCATGGCGTTGAAGTGACTCATGAATGTAAAAATCCAGGATGCAAAGTGGTTCCACCTCATTGTGAGCCTCACGATCATCCTAAGAGGTAAAAGAACAACAAATATCTTTTAGGACCAAAACATTGTTGCCACTTCCCAAACTTCAGCACTTTTGTGTAGCATATGAACTCTCAGCTTCTAGTAGCACTCACCAGTACAAAGAGTTTCTTGTATCCAACTTTGAGGAAACCAATAACAGCTCCTTTTCCCGCCCTACAGAATGGGGAAAATAATGAAAAAGCTAGTAGCAGCTATCTGAGAGAGGTAGAGTCAGAGGGAAAGGGGCTGGGAAGAAAGGGATACAGGATGAGAAAGTGTTTAGTACTCACGGTCGAGCAGAAGTGTCTTTGAGCACATACATAACGTGGCGATTACTCTGCATCCTCGATGCACTGGTGATGGGTGCAGGAAGGTGCTGGGCCTGACAGACAGATGAAGATAGGCTTTCTGCAGGTCCCTTCCAAAGGATCCAGCCCTCCTTTATCTACTGTCCCTAGATAGGTGTCCCCAGTACCTTGGCAGAAGCCTTGCCCAATTCATCTACAATGGTCATAATTTGCTGTTGCACATCAACACTATAAGAGAGGAGATACACAGTCAAATAATTAATGAATGAGGATTCTGGACTCCCAGGAAACTGGGCCACAACTCCAATCCAGGTTCAGCACTTAAGACTCTCCGACTTTACCTTGGAATATTCCAATCTGATTTTTCCACCCCACTCTCTGGAACCCAAACTTTTACCACACCTCCTTTCCAATATGCCACACTTCCTCCTTTGAGGTTATTGTGAGGAAGCAGGTCAACCTCAACCTTTGGCCGGGATCGCATATTTTGCCAAAGGGTGCAATGTTATAGATCCAAACGCACATCAATCCCACTAAGTGTAGGGTCAAAGGTCACCAACAGGTCGAGCCAGGATCTCAAAAGGTGTGGGTCATTCATTACTCAGTGAAAAGGGGGGCGTGGTGCGTGGACCAGATTTCTAGAGGAACCGGGAGAGAAGGGCATCAGGGTGGGTTTGAGATGTCACCGGACTGGCGTTGTGGTTCCGGGTCTGCGGGCCAGCGGCCGCAGGTGCTGGTCCAGGACCGTGATGCGCTCCGGGAGCAGCGCGTCCACATCGAACGGGAACTCCATGGCCCATTGTGCAGGGCTGGCCCCGCCCACGGACGTCACTTCCGTCCTTCCTTGACATCCCGCCCCTTGGCGTCCATTTCTCTCCCCTGCTGGGAGGGGCCCAGCACGCACCCCGGCCTTCGACCTCTCCAAGCTACCCCGAGACTCTGCCCTTCTAGACGGACCTATAGTTCCTTAGTGATGCCACTCCCCACCAACTCCCAAGGCAGTGGATGCCTAGCAATGAATACATTTTCTCTCAGCCTAGTTGCTTCTTCTCCAACCCATTACCCCTGGTGAGCAGCTGGGTGCCAGGAACCATGAACACTGCCATCAGGCACTGGAGACCCACAAGGTGATCAAGACATAATGGCACAACTGCATATTCCAGGTGACTCCTGGTCCCAAGAGTCACTGGTTGGGCTGGATCCAGCCTGACCACCCCCTCCCCATAGCAGCAGCACTCATTCCTTTGAGACTCAGTCCAGAGACAGGAGACAAAGCTTTATTGTTGAAAAGCTGAGTTGGCATAAGTCTGCAACAGCAAAAGAACCCATCTATTTACACTACATGGGGACCAGGGTTTCCCGCATACATCTATACTGCCCTCCCTCAGCCTCAGATGCATTCACCCCCTTCAACAACAATCATGTCTTTTCAAATGGCCACAAAAGAGATGAAACTCTTCAGGGTGAATCCTATCATATTATTCCTAGGCATTATCTCCCAATCTCTCCGCACCCTTCCCAGTCTATAGCTCCTACAGAGGACTCGAGGAACGTGTTGAGAGCAGCACTTCAGGCATTGTCTCAGGTGGGGGGCCACTCTCTTCTCGGAGATGGCCTTGATACAGCCAACGAAGGCGGCACAGCTCTCTCTCTGGTGGCTGTTTCCAGCTGTACCATGGGTACCAGGGATCACCTGAAACCAAGGTGGGAGCTGGTGGAGTAGCACTCACAGCTCCATGAGAGTTAGTGAAGTCAAGGTCCCGAGGTTCAACCTGGGGAATATGGTAACTGAAGAGACCTACGAGATTAAAAAAAAGAGAGTGAAGGAAGCAAGGTGGGGTAGTTCAGATTAAGAGAGACAGAAGGAAAATAACCTGTAAAGGGAGGAGGGAACCACTCACAGCCACTGGGTACATTTACGCATGCTATACCCTGCACAAAGGCCAACTGGCCAAGTGCGCAAGTGTGGGCTGACATACTGCCTAGGCTCTTGCCTACCAAGCTGTGCAGCCCTGCACCAGGGCTATGAAGCTGCATCTGCCCTAATAGAGGAGTACCTTTTTCTGTATGAAGGTATCATGAAGCCCGGGGCCAGAAATTTATACAAAAATCCTCCTATGATGTAGCTATGGCATTGGGACTGATAGTTATTAAATAAGAGGGAAGAAAAAGGAAAGAGGAGGGACAATGACAAGGTAACACTGAGAGGGAATAAAGGAGAGTGAAATGATGAAAGAGATTCTTGGGAACATGTTATGTTGCATGCTAACTTCTCAGATAGGTAGGAGCATTTATATCTATCCTCCAGCCCTAAGTAACCTTCTTGATGTCTAACAAAACTTCTCTGGGCCCCTTCTCACACTTACCATGATCCCTGGCTTTTTGGATGGCCTGGGTCAACTTCCTGTGTTGTTTCATACAGACTCCTGCAGGAAGAAAAAAAAGGTAACTCTGCTCCTTCTATCAAGCATGGTAAGTAAAGAAAATAAAGCACTTCTACATAGTGAGAGAGGGCTGAATTTGAAAGACCTGGCTCCCCATTCTCCTGACCCCCTCCCTCCTCAGGCCTGTTTCCCCATCTGCCCAACAGAAAGAATCCCTCCTGAGAGCTGGAATAAAAACTTAGGAGGGTCTAGCTACTATAGAGAAGCCATTTACTGGAAAGGCTCTAAAACAGAGAACAGAAAACAATTCAAAAGGCAAGTGTGCTTAATTGGGCAGGACAATCCAGAGAAAAATTCAGTAAGGGAAGAAAGGATTTCAGGTCTCAGGAAGGCAATCTGAGAGTATAGCAAAATAGTCTCTTAAGTTTTTTACAGCTTGACAGGAGTTTAAAACTACTCCAAAACTCCCTGACAAACTGAACTCCACTAATCATCCTGCCATCCCCAAAATGGTTAAATTCAAATTATTCTTTGCAAATTTATCTTGCTTTAGCAGGCAATGGCAACATTTTTCTGTATAGGGCCATATATTTTACACGCTGCCGGTCCTAGTTTTTGTCTCAGCTATTCAACTCTGCCACTGCAGTCTGGAAGCAGTTGCAGACACTATGAAGACAAATGGACACAGCAGTGAGCCAGATTTAGCCTGTGGCTATAGTTAGGGAATAGATGTAATCTTGAATTGTTAAACATACAATTTCAAATTTGGAAAATCTAACTGAATTGTCAACAGTATAAAAGAATTCACAGGACGGTAAGTTTATCAGAAAGTCTTTTATAAAAGAGAAGAGCCCTAAAGAAATAAAATAATCACTACCATTTATCTTTTAAAAACTACATTAAGATGGTTTGTTTACAATGACACTTGCCTGTATCTTTTGTGCACCTGTAACTGTTTTAGCATGTGAATAACCCCATTAAGCCAAAATTTCCAAAAAGTTCCATCACACTTTTTATGCTGTAGTAGAAGCCACCAAACAAATACCTGTTGTCTGACTGAATAAAGAGAAGTGCTCCCAGGAAAAGCTAAAAGCCATTCTGGTGGGGACATGGATGATGGGCTAACCTGTGTATGGCGCATGGAAGATGATACCCGTGTGGGCACAGACAAACTGTTCCAACAGCTTCACATTCTGCGGGGAAAATGGTGGAGAAAGGAGCGGGGGACAGCAGGAAAATCTTTAGAGACTGAAAGTGCACAATCCCTACATATCCACACAAGTGACCTTAATCCTCCTATGTCTCTCCAGATGCTGCCCTCCCTCCTCATGCCCCAGTTTTAGCCCCACCCCTTTATTAAACACATTCATGAAAACTCCAGCAAACACTCCCCCTTTCCTAGTCTTTCAACCATTTCACGTGCACATTCTACACTCTGTCACTGAGACTCATACAGAATTCTCTTCTCCAAGGGCTACGTTCTAAAATCAGCTCTCATGCAGCCCTGGCTAGTATGGCTCAGTGGATTGAGTGCCAGCCTGCGAACCAAACGGTTGCCAGTTTGATTCCCAGTCAGGGCACATGCCTGGGTTGCGGACCAGTAGGTCCCCAGTAGGGGCATGCAAGAGGCAATCACACATTGAGGTTTCTCTCCCTCTCTTTCTCCCTAACTTCCCCTCTGTCTAAAAATAAATAAATATGTGTATGGCCATACCACCCTGAATGCATCCACTCTTATCTAAAAATAAATAAATATTTAAGAAAATAAAATAAAATCAGCCCTCGTGCAAAAAATCAGGGAGCCAGTTGGCAAATCCTGAAATCACCCAGAAAATACAGTAAATACAGTACATCTTATAATGTACATGTATAAATGACTACCACATATAAACAGCATGCTGTATATAATGTATACATTGACTCAGATCAATTTAAAGATAATTATGTAGAAGGACTCTCAGGTAGCAAGTTAAGCACAGGACGTGAGACCCAAGGAATAAGCAGGTATACTTGTGTGGCTGGAATGGCAGGCAGAATCATCCACACTATTGAATTTGTGATTTTTTTCTCTCCCTTGTTATATGATTATAAACTGTACAAAACTGTTTATAATACCTTTTTATTAACTAATAGTATACAGTTGAAATTGAGAACTTACCTGTTAAGATTCCTCTACAATTTGTGTCAGAAGGGGCCTGAGAACAGTCACACACTCTCACCTGCTTGACTGATATACAAATGCCCTCCAACTTCTCTGATGACCAGCTATTCAGGTTCTCACCTACTACTTCAATGCAAGCTCAGAAGAGCATTTTCCCATCATTACTTTTATAAATAAAGTTTCAGAATTCCCTATCCTTCTCACAATTGAAGGCTTTTCATAAAACTAGTACCATACTTCATATATCTGTCCTCCAGCTGCAAGTCTCAGCATGCCACCAAACAACATGACAAGGAAATAAAACCTCAGAAAAAAATTATTCCAATTTACTTGCTAATAATTGTGACAGATATAAACAAATTTTTGAGTGTCCCTCTCCCATTAGAAATTGGCATTTTTCTTGCCTGCCAATTTAGACTGTCAATTTCACAGGTAATGGATGAAATTTTTTATTATAATCCATAGTAGAGAGCAAAAAACTAGAAGAAAGAATGTTTTTATAGTGTCCAGGAAGCCAGTGTAAATGGCGTGTAGGGGCACTGGGATCTGAAGAAGCGTGGGACAATCTCCTTAGCTCTGCAAAAAGGCTCAAAATCTTCATACTGGAGAAAAGATTCTCCTTACCCTAAAGTCAATGTGCAGCTTGTGATCCCGGCAGATAGGGCAGGGATTCCCAGCAACTTTATTTTTACGCTGTAGAGAGAAGAAATTGGCAGGTAACGATGTTCCAAGTTCTGTCAGAAAAGTACTGTTGCCACCATCACTATGGTTTCCATCCCCCACTTCACATCCCATCCATGTGCTATTCTCAGAGACTCACAATACATGTCTTTCGAGTACGCTGTGGGGGTATTCCACCTTTGTGGTTGCGACGATAGTCAGCCCATATGGGACGAGAACCATAGCGGGACTTGTATTCTGAAATCAAAGACCACATAAGTCAGGGTGGAGGGTGTGTCTCTGTCCATTTACTTCAGACCCCATATGGCCCTCCCTCCCTGTACAGGTACCTTCTGAGTCCAGATACTTCCAGGGTTCATTATTATAAGGTGAAATGGGCACTGGGGGCAAAGAATCTTCCTCAAGGGAGATTTCAGTGCAAAGAGTCTGGATGGGAACCTATAAAAAGGGGTGAAAATTAAAACATGAATTCAAAGATGGAACCGGACTGTTTAGCTGCTGACAGTTCAGAAAGAAGGGAATACACACCCATTATTTATGGAAAATAGGAGGAATATTTATGGAAGGTAGCATATTTGGTGGGGTTAAACTGACATCAACAACCACTCACCCTATCTCCAACTGGATTCTCAAAGAAACTAATGTTGGAGGCTAGCTAGGACAAGCGACTGACAGACAATCTTATTTGTGAAGATCACTTAAAAACCTGGCGCATATAAGGTATTCATGCTTTGGGGGATGAACTGAGTCTAGTGGAGGAAAATGGGTGAAGAAAGGAAAAGTGAGGCTGTGTAGCTCCTTGGAAGTAAGATGTGTGGCAGGAAGAGGGTGCAGAGGACAGGTTAAGTCTCCAATCCAATCCAGAATCACTGAGTCCTCAGCTTTATAAAAAGTTGAAGGTCAACATTCCATTGGGAAGAACAAACGAATCATAATTATACTAGCTTTAAAACTACCAGGTCTGTCATTAATTCCACAGTGATCCCTGTCACCACTCTTCAGTCCCACTTTAGGGAGTGGCAGCTGGGCAAGACTTCCTATCTCACCCTTCCCCACCAGGAACCTGCCCTGTCCTACTAAGAACCTCCAGGATGGTAAGTACAGGAGGCTGGAGAAAAACCTCAATCCAAAGAACTAAGTTAAACTTTCATGTATGTTCTGACAATAAACTGATTTAGTGAGATGGAGGGCTGAGAAACAGGTCACCACGTCGAGAATGCATCCTGGCTTTACTGGGAGACACTCTCCCAGTAGAAGTTAGTGCCTCCGAACCCAAGGACACTCCAGGGCATCATGGATTTAGACACCATCTGTATAAAGAGTTCGTTGTGCGTGACGGGGTGGGGTGGGGAGCATCACTCATCTAGTTATTTAGCCAAGATAACATGGTAAGATGATGAAATCTAAGCCTGGCTATTTGCCCTCGCCTCGGGATTTTAAAATGCACGGAGATTTAAGGAGGTGAGGGGAAAGGGGAAGTGGTGGGAGCAAAATGTTGCCTAAAGAGCGGAGCCATAAGCACGTGGAAAAGTCTCTGCGCCCGGATTCTTAGAAGTGGAGCAAGACCTAGACAAAGTACAACTAAGTAGTGGTTCTACAAAACGTGCTCTAAGGAGTTACCTGAACTCCGCGAGCACCCCTGAAGGACGAAAGCCTAGGACGGAGCCTCACCAGCGTATTCAACACGGAGGCCGCCATCTTGACGTACACTCAAAACAGAAATAAACGGAAAGGCGACTGCGCATGCTCCCGGAAAATGACTTGGCCAGGGCCAAGGATGAACCTGCAATGCGGCGGGCAACCACGCACTTGCGTCAGGACGGAAGCGAGAAAGGGGGAGGGTCTTGAGGAAAATCCAATTTCACCTGCGTCACAGTGGAATTAGGCCTCAAAATTAAATTTTTGGTGAGCCAATCATTACGACTCTTACATCTTATACTTTGAGTTTGCGTTTTAAGCGATTCTGAAGGCGATTTTGGCCCAGATTCCCGCAATACGCATGCGCCGGCCCTATTCCGCCAATCCAGGGTAAGAAATGTTTTCGATGGCGGAAGTAGTGCAAGCAGAGGAAAGGGAGGTGCTACGCTCTCCGGTCACGCGCACGCGCCTCCCTCCTCCCCAGGAAGGAGGTGTAAAAAGGTCCCGAATGTGGCGGGGAGAGTGGGCTGAGCGAAGGCGAAGGCAGGATAGCCAATCAGTTAGCTAGTTGTGTTTTGGGTTGGCCAATGAATGTACGACCCGAGCACAATGTCTCGCGACAAGGGAAACGCACTAGCACGTTTGGGCGCGTTGGGTGGTGTCCTGGTATAAAAGACTCCGCCCGAGCCGACAGTCGCCATTGTCGGGTTCGTGTAGAGGTAAGTTCCGGTAGTTTGTCGGTTGGGGGTTAAATTTTTACTCAGAGCGCAAGACTGGAAAATGGGTTTATTTGAGAGCCACAACCTGACATAAAGTTCAGGGTTGGACGTTGAGATGTGTGGGACAACTAAGGTGGTAATTTGGGGTTTGTAAAAGCAGCTCATGCTGATTATATCTTTTTCCTTGTGTTCCTTTTATCCCAGGTTTGAATTTTCTCGGAGGAAGGCCAGCCGGGAGGAAAAAAAGAAACAAGACTCAGCAACATCTAAGCCCTTGAAAGGATCCTGAGCGGGGGGAAAGGGAAAACAACAGCCACCAGCCCAACCACTTGTGTCTTCTGCCCCTTCCCACCTATCTTGCCCACCCCACCAGCCCACGCTGCTTGGGACTCGAGATCTGTGGCCGAAGGACCGTCACCACATAACTTCAAAAATAATCAAACCCACCCAAATCCACCCAAATCCACTTATCCAGCGTTTACTTTTTTTAATCCACTCAGAAATTTTTTTCTACGCCCCCCCTCCCTAAATGGAGTTGGGTGGGGGGGAAATGAATACTGAGTTGGCCTTTGTTTTTTTAAGAGACTTTTTGATCCAATGAGGCCCCCCAAATAGAGTTTTGGGTCCTGGTTGGTGGTTTAATTTTTTTTCTCCAAAATTTTAACCCCCTCCCCCCTGAGCCCGAGGTGCTGACGTCGCAAAAAAATTGGATAGTAAGTGTCGAATTTTCAAAAACGAGCCTTGCAACAAGAAATCAACCTTTCCCTTTGTGAAATCAAAAATGAGAGGAAGAAATGAGACCATAGAACAAAATGGAGAACTGGAGAAAGGACCAGACAGGTCACTTACTCTCCATTAAAAAGGGCCTTTGGGTCTAAACAGTCTAGTTCTCTCTCCCCTACCACCTACCTCTAACCGGCCCTGCTGCAGGCAAGGAGAGGTTGGAGGGAGGGCCAGCAAGTGAGGATTTTGATGGTTAACCCTTCTTAATCCAGCCAATTTCTAGACTGCCAAAGCACTAAGTTTGCTTTTAATAAGGAGGGATGGTTACCTTCCTCCCTAAGCAGCAGTCTTCAAAAGGGTTAATGAGCTCACATACAAAAGACGGTGGATCTTGTGGCCCAGAAGTCCCACTTCTTTGTGTGTGAGACAAGCAGGGCGCTTTCCAATTTGCCAGATTAATAAGCAATCTGTACATAAAGATTGCAGGGTAAGGAGATGGGCAGAGAAATATTACCTGGCTATGACTTTAAAATGGTTAAATCCTCTCAATTTTAATGTAATAATGCTTGGGGTGTATTTGTGTGGTTAAAATAAGCGGCAATCTAGGAATAAAGATTGCAAGACAATTCAGGACAATATAATTTTAGTGCCAGTACATACAAGATGGTAGTTGGGGACGTAAATGTTTTGTAATTGTTGCAGGTTGCATAAGTTATTTAAAAGCAGGTTTAACATTTTAACTTGGTATTTTTTTGGTGAGACTATAGTTAGAGGGTGGAAAGGTTGGGAAATGTAAAGTTCAGGAGTATTTTAAAAGCCATTTAGTGCAATTGAATGCTAGCTTTTTAAAAGATTGTGTCGTTAAAAGGATTTTTTTTATCTTCCCTGCTTCAATATGGCGACTTTCCTAGTCCTTTTGTCTTCCAAGCGGTGTTGCAGGTTGTGTCTACCATTTTTCTCTTGTCCTACCTCAACCCTATTGCTGAGAGGGGTCCAAATCCCCCCCTTCCCTTTGTATGGAGGATGGGGGTGATCTATCATAGGTTTAACCTCAACTGGAGGTACAATTATTCCCCGCAGAAAATTGTTACATTTAATAATTACTTGTATTTTCACAATGCTCTTACTCAAAATAGGTCAAAGACTTAAGGATGGAGGACTGTTTTGATTTTGTTTTTTCACAAAAGTTTTTTTTAATGTAATCAGCTACCGGCAGAGCTGGAATAGCTTTTTAAAATTTTTTTCTCCATTACAAAATGGCGTCCCTACCTTGTTGTTTTTCTTCCCCTTTTACCATCCAGAGCCTAGGGCCGCCCTAGAAACTTGGTCAAGGGGGAGGAGCTTCATTGAAAGGTGATGTAATCCGCTTCTTTCTCCACCCTCTTGAAACTCCACCCCTGAGCGTATGCCTTCTGTACTCCCTGTGCACGCATCCAGGAAGACATCTAACTTAATTTCTTTAGATTATCATCTTTAATAGCCTGTATCTTAAAAGGGAAAAAGCTGACAGAAATTAGGTCTTCAAGCTGTGCATCTCTTTGGGCAACTAGTTTTTTGTTTTTACAGTGAGTCTGATGCTTTTGTTTTCACCTTTCACTCATCGCTGCTACCTGGAAGTTTTCCCCACTTCAGTTGTCAGGAGTAGAAAACCAGTTAAACTAAGACTGGGAGTCTTTGGGGGGAGGGTAGTGTGTGAGCTTGTGTGTATGTATATTTGTGTGTTGGGGCATACTAGAGAAAAACACAAGGGCTTGTGACAGTAACTTGAGACAAATGGGGCCTAATAACACTGACGTGCCGATTTTTCTCAGTAACCAGCCCTTGGGCCTCCTGCATTTGGTTGCTTTGTATAATGAGAATCTGGGGACAGTGGGTAGTTTAGGAATTTCTTCTCAATCACCCTATTCCCACTTGGTTTTTGGGATAAACTGTATTCCGTGCTGTGTCACGTTCTCCAATTGCTTAGCTCCTGTACTTTGATACTGGGATGAGAAGTGAATCTTAGGAAAGGAGGCGGCAGTTGTAAACTCAAGGCAGGGGGGATCAAGCTACAGTTTCTGGTAAGCAAAACCTTTCTGGTATTACATTTCACAACTTTCATTTTTTCCCAAGAGTCACCTATTTTAAATTTATTTTTCCTTCTAAGAAATTCCTTAAAGCAATGGGAGAGTAATGTCTTCATTTTTCAACTTGTTCAGTGCTATAGCAATTGGTGCATGTTGTAAAGCCATGCCCTGAGGGTGGTATTTCATGCCCTGTCCATTTCTTCCTCCAACTTTTTCAAAGTCTATCAGACTCTCCATATACTTTACTTTTTTTAAAGTCCTGCATTGAAGCATGAAGGTTCTAAACAGAATTGGAAAGCCATTTTGTACAAATGCCATGTGGTGACTTGGGTGAGACTTCAGGGCCAATTTTATATTGGGTATGAATTCTCAAATTTTTAAGCTTCTGGATTGGATGGGAGGGACTCTTCCACATGTCTATTGACCACAAGTTTTTTTTTGTTGTTTTTTTTTTGTGTGTGTGTGTCTTTTAAGCAGTTTGCCATGGGCCTCTGCAGCATACCTTCCTTGGGAGCTGAACATTCTGCCCACTGGGGTTCCTGATCTCTAGTGGGCAGGGGATTAATAAAGAAAATCTTCATTAACATGGGAGATGGGAAACAAAGTCTTCTAGGGAAACCAAATCCACCTGGAGAACCTCATCTTTGTAGTTTGTGGCCAGAGTTATATTCTGGGATCCTTTCATGTCGGGATGGGGTGGGTATGGTGATTTCCACTAGGCTTTTGGGGAGCTCATGTACCAGATTTTCAAATGACTGAGGGATAGGGGCTTAATACTTAGAAGAAAGGAATAACCTTGGGAATCACCTGAGACATAATTCAGTCCACTGCTGAGCCATGCTAGGAAATACCTGAAACACTGAAGAAAGGAAGGGGGATCTTAGGTACAAAGTATTTTTATTTCCAGAAGTGCTAAATCCTCTAAGTTAGGGTAAACTTGGGCTCCTTTTTTGTCAGAAGAGTGTTGGGATTGTTTTAAAAGGCTCTGACTTGCATAGAATTTTTGCCCTGAACCAATCCAGTTCTGTTTTGTTGGTGATCGGTATGGAATAATTTTAGCCAAGCTAAATATTTTTCACCCTATTTAAATGAATAACCCTCAAGTAAAATTCATTTTGGAGGCAGAAATCAGTGTCACTTCAGGACTTTTAAATTTTATCTCTGGTAAGAACAGTAGAGAACTCCCCGGTGTCTTGTGTTAGTAGTGCTAGTCTTTGCCTGCAACATCCTCTGTAAGGAAAACAGCATGGAAGGTGGAGATAGGCCAGGACTTGCTCCCCTCCCCACCTCTGTACTGCCTTCAAGAAAATTAAAATATGTTGTGCCCTGGAATATTTTTGGTTCCAGAAATCTTCCTTCAGCTTTCATTGCAGGCCCCATATTATGACCAGGCAATGTTGTGACACTTGGTCACTGTCCCTCCTCCCTGGAGGCTCATTTGCCTTTTCCACTATAGGCCTGTGCCGGGGATTTAAGCTCTTTGTTCCTTTCCACTTGAGTGCCGTGGGACTTCTTTCCAAGTACACTGACTTTAAAAGGAGGAAATTAGGTCGTCAGTTTGGGATCCTTAAATTTTAAGTGAGGGAAAGCTAATCTTCCTGTAGGAAAGTGATAATAAGAAAATTCTCCTTTTAATCACAAGATTGGTGCTTGTGAGACAAAATTAAGTTTTGTTAATTGTATTTCCAGAATGTAATAGAAAAAGTGGAAATTGAGAAGAAAACATTTCTCCTGCTTTGTCTCCTAGCTTCTCTTGACTAACTATTCTTGCTTGGTGTGAATGAGAATGGAAAAGTTCCTAGGTCTTGTTTCCAGCAGAAGGCACTGGACAATTTAGTTTTTTACTAATTGATCTTTTATCTCCCACTTAAGCGGAGGAACATTTGAGCTCAGGTGATAATTTTTTGAGTTTCTGAAGTAAGTAGGGGTAGCAGTCCTGTTGGCATAGCTGATAGTTGGATATGTGAAAGGAAATTCTCCAGGGTGATATACAATTCTGGCTTTGAATCAGTGGGATTGGCTGTGTTTAGGGGGGACTGGTTTGAAGTGATATTAGTTTAATTGAAGGCTTTTTGTCAAATTGTATATATCTTGGTTGCTGATACATAGTATTTGAATTTGTTCATTGCTTTTACAGTCTCCAATAGATGGGAAACCTGTTTTCTATCCCTTTATTATATCTATATATCTCTTTATAGTGTCTATATATTACATAGTATGTTACTACATGGGAAAAATTCCTTTATCCCTGTATCTCTGTAAGAATCACCACAGTTCAGTGGATTTGGCCTGTACACTTCTAACCTTATCTGGTATTCTACTTCAGTGTTTTTTCCTCTGACTTAAGGTTCTACCTGTATTTGTGGAGGTTCCAGGGCAGCAGTCACAGCATAATTAACACTGATTTGCTCACCTCTCAGCATTTCTTAAGTCATCTCCTCTCCCTATATTCAGCCCACAGGGTATGGGACCAACCTCCTCCCTGCTTCTGCCTTTTCTTGTTTAGATTGTTAGGACCTTTGCATTAAGAAATTTACTGACCTTTTCTGTTGGAAGGACTTAAAAGGTTGACATTTTTTTTTCTCTCAGAACTAATTTACCTTAGAAGAAAACTGTTCTCGTTTCTGCACAAAATATAGTCATCTCTGTAAAATCCTGATTTTCCCATACTTCTGGGAATCATGTCTGTTAACTCTTAGAAGCAGGGTACACGAGGTGGTTTTCTCCGTGCCTCCTTCCTACCCAATGTTAACCTGATTTCCCAAATGTAGATATTACTGAGGTGACTTTCTTTTTTGATTCTCAGAGGTGTTTCGACACATTGGGGCTAAAAATAACCAATTTGAACCATACTGATTCTCAACTACCTCTCTGGAACTTGGTTTCTGACTTAGAAATTGCTTCACACTTCCCTGTCCCATAAAAGCAGTTTAACTTTTAATTAACTCCTTTTCTAACCCAGTCTAAAATAGCTACTTAAAATTTAAAGGCATTTTTCCAGCGTCCACCTTTATTCCATTCTTTTTGGCTCCATGGTTTCTAATTTCAGATCTTTCTTGGGGATCTTTGAATAGTGATGTGATTTTAGGTGTTGGGGGTAATAGGGGGTCAGAATTGCATGTTTGCTTTTGAAATCACAATCCAATCATGCTCTTGATTTTGAAATAATAAAATCTTGTGCAGTGTTTGGTTAATGAATAATTATTTAAGGCTTAGGTGAACCTGCTTGATTTCATTCGCATCCATTTGTCTCCATTTCTGGGAGCTACTCATAACTCCCCTGGGGAAAGGTTCTGTTTTCAAGTTTTGTTTTTTTATTACCTATCACTTGAACTGATTGTCTACTGGTGCAAGCTGTACATATCCTGCCACTTGTGATTATGACTCTTAATGGGCTGTAGTAAAAAGGAATTGATTAATCTGAGAAGACATTTAGCCCAACACCCAAGATGGGCCCAGTTCTTATCAAGTCAGTTGTTTTTGAAACCAGATTTACTAGCAACCAAGGAGAGACAAGAATCTAACATTAAGCAAAAGTGCCTTGAGAATTGAGCATTTTGTTACAGGAATGTGAATCTTAGCTCTAACACTATCTAATGAAGTTCAGCTGTCATAAAAGAATATAAAGGAGGGGAGAGAAGTGGCTTGCCCCAGGCTGCCAAACGAATTGTTTTCCCATTTTGTCATCTAGTAGCACCATGTTTAACTTGCCAGGGCTATTTTCTCAGTGCTGACAGTGGTCTGTGTTGGTTTTTATATTGAAAATAGTGAGTGTAGTTGAACATAAATTGAATAATTAGTCACTATATTTTTACAAATGTAGAAATGGAATTAATTAAAGAGCATATTGGCACTGTCCTTGCCACCCATTTATTCTGTGGGTTTGTTTTGTCCTCTCAGGATCATGGGTTCGGGTCCCATAGATCCCAAAGAGCTTCTCAAGGGCCTGGATAGCTTCCTTAACCGAGATGGGGAAGTCAAGAATGTGGATGGAATTTCCAAGATCTTCAGGTGAGTCTACCTGTTTTTGGATTCGTTGTGAGTAGAGGATATTGTACATTGTAATTAAGGCAGACAGGACTGAATTTTCCTGCAGAGGAAGGGAAAAGTCAGTGGGATAGGATTGAAGTCCAATAATTTTAGAATAAGTGATAGGAAAAGGTGATTCCTTGGTTCCTGGCTATAATGGAATTAGATATTTGTGTATCCACATGGTCTCAAGCGAGTCACCCTTTGGAAGGAAGGAAGCAGGGGGCCAGGTAACAGAATTCTTGGTTCTGTTTTTGGGTCACGTTTCAGATCCCCAAACTATCATTTTTCTTCAGGTATCCTCAAGTTTCCCAGGGCAAGCAAGTGGGTAAGCCAGTCCTGAACAGACTACTGAAGGCTGATTTTTTTTTTTTTTTTTTAAGATTTTATTTATTTTTAGAGAGAGGGGTAGGGAGGGAAAAGAAGAGAAACATCAATGTGTGGTCTCCTCTCACATGCTACCAACTGGGGACCTGGCCTGCAACCCAGGCATGTGCCCTGACTGGGAATCGAACCAGCAACCCCTGGGTTCGGAGGCCAGTGCTCAGTCCACTGAGCCACACCAGCCAGGTCTGAAGGCTGCTTGTTGAGGGATACATCTGCAAGCAGAATCAGATGTTTCCTGTGTATTAGGGAAGTAGTGATGCTCACCCCCAGATCAGAGACTTAGTGTCTCCTCAGTTGTCTTCCAACCTCCCCTGGGTTTTTATTTTACTCTGGATCCATCCCATCCTCCTAGAGGCCCATGTGACTCTACCACTTTGTAACAAAGTCCAAAGTTATCAGGGATCTTCAGACAGTCTCACAGATTAGAGGCTTTGCTGCTGGAAGAAGAGGCATTCTCTGGCTGCTCCATTCTTAGCTAATTCTCTCCTACAGTCTGATGAAGGAAGCACGAAAGATGGTGAGTCGATGCACTTACTTGAACATTCTCCTGCAGACCCGATCACCAGAAATATTGGTCAAGTAAGTGGGGATCTGAGTGGCTGGAATGGGAAGATGTGGTTAGAAGGTCAGGGAGGTTCCTGGGTTGTTGATGGGAACTAGGAGTACAGGATGTGGTTCCCCCCAAACTCAGGAAGGGTATTAGATTCTTCTCCTACCTGCCTACAGGTTTATTGATGTTGGTGGCTACAAGCTTCTTAATAATTGGTTGACATACTCAAAGACAACCAACAACATACCCCTGTTGCAGCAAATTCTACTGACCTTGCAGCACCTACCACTCACCGTAGACCATCTCAAGCAGGTACCATCTGTCTATATTTTTTGGTTTAGCCTCACAGATGAAAAACTTACACTGACTCTGATAGTGGCTGTGATCTTGGGCCTGTGAGGTAGAATGGTAGGAAAAATAGAAATTGGGAATCAGAAGACTTGGTTCAAATGTATCTCCTTTAATAGGTGTGTGGCTTGGGGCACTCCCTATACCTGATCCTCAGTTTTTTTCATCTATAGAATGGGCATAATTGTACCTACCTAATTGGATTATTCTAAAGATTAAGTAAGACTATGCCCACAAAGGTTTTGTAAAAGGTTAATATAATATCAGTGTTAGTCCCTGTTAAGGGACTATGAAAAGATTGTGAGTTTAGGGGGCTATTATCTCTGAGTGGGCTTACTGTCCTCCTGGCATTTACCTTTCTCCTACTCCCCGTTTCTCATAGAACAACACAGCCAAACTGGTGAAGCAACTGAGCAAGTCAAGTGAGGATGAAGGTAGGAGCCGGTCCTTCCTCTGTCTGGGCCTTCCTCCATTACTTCCACTTAGTTCCTTTCATGTCTGTCCCCATTCTTGGACTTTACTATTCTTCCTTTCCCTTTTTATCTCACCTTACTTTTCTCTGTCTTTTAAAAATTTAGTTCCTCTAACCTGTTCCCTCTCTCCTGGTCTCAGTTTTGAACAGGATTTGTTCATTTCTCTAAGATTAAGTGTGAGGTAAGGTACCATACATTAAATAGAAGCTGATTCTTAAGATTTCTTGGTGTAAAAGTCATACAATTAAAAGCCTTTGGGGGAGAAAAGTATCATCGTAGTGTGTCTCATCATCCTTGACTTCTGTTCTTCTATATAAATATAGCATATTCTGGGACTTTCAATGTCTATTTTCCTAACAATAAATATAATAGTTTTGCCAATAAACACTGTCCTGTAGGGCATGGGCAGAATCCCAATTCCTGAAATATATCATAGCTTCATAGCAACAGGTTTTTTCCTTTTCTAAGACTAAGGGTTTGGAGCTCCTGGCAAAGGCCATACAGTTCTGGTTTGAAGACAGAGCCTGGCTCCAGAAAGTTACAGCCCTTTCTTTAGAGAAGAAAAGGGTTTGTATCCAAGGGTTAAATACCCGAAGACTTTACATCCACTGCATAAATCAGGAGCATAAGACCCTAGTACCCTGCATGTGAGACATTCTAGCAGAGCTTGATCCCCTTGGTCAGAGTTCAGATTTGCTCTTTGTCTAAAGAGAATGGTATACTAAGCCCTTTTGGAAAGAAGCTTTGACCATTTGGTGTGGAGGGAGCATCTAGGCCTGGGTCAGCCTATCTAAAGTTCCTTTATTATTATTATTTTTAAAAGGTTTCTCTATTTTTAGAGAAGGGGAAGAGAAGGAGAAAGAGAGGGAGTGATACTTCAGTGTGTGGTTGCCTCCCACGCCCCCCTACCGGGGACCTGGCTTGCAACCTTGGCATATACCCTGACTGGGAATCGAACCAGTGATCCCTTGATTCACAGGCCTGCACTCAGTCCACTGAGCTACACTAGCCAGGGCTAAAGTTCCTTTAGCTACATGAGAAAACACTGGGAACCCTTTCTTAGGTAAAGGGTTTAACTCATGGTATTGTTTAGGTAAAAAACCTTTCATAATTTTTCATTATTTTAGTTGTATTAATTCCCAATTTTTAGGCCCTTTTAGATATAGAGCACTTCACTATTTTTCTGATATCTCAGAGTATCTTTAGTAATAATTTGTAGTATAACATATGTCTTAGAAGAGCCCAGTAGGTCATTGCCCACCTTTTGCTTCTTCACCCAGGTATACTGTCCCCTGTTTTCCAGATGGCTCAATTGTGCTGCCTTCTTTGAATGTAGATTGTAATTATTATTCTGTGCTTCCTTTGGATAATGAAATTTGTATATTCTTTATCAACTGTAGTGAAGTCTAATTGAGCCATAGTATCAGTTGCTCCAAAAAGGTTTTAGGGTGTTCTTGCATTGGGTATACATTGAGATTCATTTTGCCTTAGGTACAGAAATTGCCACTTATGTGACTGTTTTGAAAAGTTAGGTTTTAATGTTATATGGCAATCTCATTCATAAGTGAGTCTGTAAGTGGAAATGTTGGCAAGAAGAGAGATGCCATAGATAAGAGATGTTACCTGCCAAGTAACAAATGGAAAGAGCTACAAAGGTATATTTTTCATACATTTACAAACAAATTCTGTTCTCTATTTTAAAATTCTCTGACCTCTTTTTTCTTTAGATAAACTGCAACCCTAAATTAGTCTGTTTTTAAGCTCTTTTTTCACCCTTACTATACCTAATTAAAAAGCCATTATCACTAGCAGCATTGTAGAAAAAAATTTTGCCTAGAGGTCTTTTGCAAGATGTGTTTAAATTGCTTCCTTGAAACTTTGTATTCTGGATAACACTGAATCGTGGTGCTTATTTTAAAGTCTAGTAGCCCTTCAGATACTTGAACTCTGCCCACCTTTATCCTTACTTTCTGTTCTTTAAACAGAAGGGGAAGAACATAGGTGTTGGGTTCATTATGATACTTCCTAGTTTTATGACTAATCTCTGCATTTATGCCTGTGAAGGGAGATTAAACATTTTCAAGTTGTTGTAACAATTACATGGGATACACACGGATGGGCAAAAGTATGTTTACAAATAATACAAATAAATAATACAGTAATAAGTAAATAGTAATATAAGAATAAACTGCATATCATGTACTCATGATGGTAAACCTACTTTTGCCCACCCCTGTATATATGAAACACTAGTGTAGTTTTGTTTTTTAAGATTTTATTTATTTATTTGTTTGTTTATTTATTTATCTTTAGACAGAGGGGAAGGGAGGGAGGAAGAAGGAAACATCAATGTGTGGTTGCCTCCTGCATGCCCCCTACTGGGAACCTGGCCCGCAACCCAGGCATGTGTCCTGACTGGGACTCGAACCAGCAACCTTTTGGTTCGCAGGCCAGCTCTCAGTCCACTGAGCCACACCAGCCAGGGCACTAATGTAGTTTTTACAACATACTCTGTAATATCTGTTACTGGAGGAATAATATTTTAAGTTATTTAGGCATTTCCCCTTTCTGTTACCTACAGAGCTCCGGAAATTGGCCTCAGTGCTTGTAAGTGACTGGATGGCTGTCATCCGCTCCCAGAGTAGTACCCAGCCTGCTGGTAAGCTCTGAAGTCCTTTACCCCACTGGCATGTGGCCTTCAGTGTCCTCAGCCTGCTCCACTTCTGCCTGGCAGTCTTCCGCTTTAGCTAAATAAAATCTTTTTCTACTTTGTTTTCCCACAACAGAGAAAGATAAGAAAAAACGTAAAGAAGAGGGAAAGAATCGAAGCATCCCTCCTGAGCGACCTTTCACTGAGGTGAAGGCTGAGCCTCGGGCTGAGGAGGCCCCAGAGAAGAAGAAGGAAAAGCCCAAGTCTCTTCGAACCACAGCACCCAGCCATGCCAAGTTCCGCTCCACTGGTGAGACTGTTGGCTGCCCAGGGTTGCTGCATTATGACACGTGAAAGAGGGAAGAATAGTGGATGAAGCTCTGGGGGTTGTACACGGCCAGATGAGCTGAGAGGAAAAGTTAAGAGGGTGGGCTGTGAGTTCAACCCCATACCATGGCTCTTCCTCAGGATTAGAGCTGGAGACCCCATCTTTGGTGCCTGTGAAGAAGAATGCCAGTGCAGTGGTGGTTTCTGACAAGTACAACCTTAAGCCCATCCCCCTCAAGCGTCAGAGGTATGGACCGTGTGCTGGGCTTTTGTGAATGGGCTGGGTCTGAAAGCAGAGAAAGAAGGGCTGAATGGGCATTGTTCTTGACAGTTCCTCTTCTAACAGTTCTGCAGCCTCCCCAGGAGATGCTGCACCCCATGCAGAGAAGAAGTACAAGCCTCTCAACACAACACCCAATGCTACCAAAGAGATCAAAGTGAAGATCATCCCACCACAGCGTGAGTCCAAAGTGGGGGAATGTATTGAATTGGGAGCAAACTCATCGTGGGAATGAAGTGGGGAATATTCCTTCTCTTTGATGTTTTTCTCCATTTTCCTTTGATTTCTTGGTGTCCTTTAGTTTTTGCACTTCTGAAACTTTCATGAGAATTCTTAGGAGTAACTTTAGAGATGAAGTGAGAGGTGTGCTCTTCAGTGACTGGTTAGGGGCGTACTGCTAGCTGGTAGGAATCTGTCATGTCCACAGAGCTGGCTTTGTCTGTTACCTGAGCTCTAATTTATACCCAAAGTCATGGCTTCCCTGCCTTTAATAAAAAGAATGATGTCAAGAATTTCTTGTGCATATGTTTGCTGGTCATCTTGAGCTTATTGTGTCCCAAGTTGCAGCAGGTTTTCCAATGACCCATTTTTCTGCCCAGATGTTATAGGAATAGGATTGTGAAGGAGGTATGATGATTCCATTTATTATCCTTTTTCCTTTTTTAGCGATGGAGGGCCTGGGCTTCCTGGATGCACTCAATTCAGCACCTGTTCCAGGCATTAAAATTAAGAAGAAAAAGAAGGTGCTGTCGCCTACAGCTGCCAAGGTATGGGCCCTGGGTAACAGGTGTTGGTAACAGGTAAAGGTAGAGTTGAAGAAAGGGCCCAGCAGCTCGGTGTCAGAAGGGCAAAAGGAGTTGACTGGTGGCGGTGGGCAGCATTTGACATAGATCTTCATTTATATGAACTGTTAGGGCATCCTGCCTAGAACCATGGATTAATTGCCTTGCCTTGACCTTGGCTTTACTGTCAGCTCATTAACTTTTTCTTTCACAATAGCCAAGCCCATTTGAAGGGAAAACAAGCACAGAACCAAGCACAGCCAAATCTTCTTCCCCAGAGCCAGCACCTTCTTCTGAGGCTATGGACACAGACCGTCCAGGGACCCCAGTTCCACCTGTGGAAGTCCCAGAGCTCCTGGATACAGGCAAGTCTAGAAAGTGGTCCAGATTTGGGGGTTTTCTAAGAGGAAGGACCTGGGTCTGAAACCTCGTCTGCTTACAGCCTCTTTGGAGCCAGGAGCTCTGGATGCAAAGCCAGTGGAGAGTCCTGGTGATTCTAGCCAGCTGACCCGGAAAGGCAGGAAGAGGAAAACTGTGACGTGGCCCGAGGAGGGAAAACTGAGAGAATATTTCTATTTTGAACTAGATGAAACTGAACGAGGTTAGAAGTCAAGTTTTCTATATAATAAGTGGGTATAAAGAGTTTAAAAAGGACATGGTTATACTTACTTTCTTACTTTCTCTCGCTTTTTTTCCTCCTTGCCAATAGTAAATGTGAATAAGATCAAGGACTTTGGTGAGGCGGCTAAGCGAGAGATACTGTCAGACCGACACGCATTTGAGACGGCCCGGCGTCTGAGCCATGACAACATGGAGGAGAAGGTGCCATGGGTGTGCCCCCGGCCCCTGGTTCTGCCCTCACCTCTTGTGACCCCCGGAAGCAACAGCCAGGAGCGATACATCCAGGCCGAGCGGGAGAAAGGAATCCTTCAGGAGCTTTTCCTGAACAAGGAAAGGTGAGCAGAATGGGGTTCATGCCCTGGGGTGTTGAGCACGTGGACTCCCGAGGGGAGCATGCCCTGGGATGATTAAGAAAAGGGTGGAGATTAGGAAGAAATTCCAGGGCCCGAATAAATAATTTGACTATCATTCTTTTGCTTCACCTGCGGCATTACTGCTAGCCCTCACGAGCCTGATCCTGAGTCGTATGAACCTATACCTCCAAAGCTCATCCCCCTAGATGAGGTGAGTGAGTGTGATGTGGTGGTAGAGGTTGTGATTGAGGTTAATGCAGCTTTCACAGAGCCTTTCTCTTTTTCTACAGTTAGTCGTCATTGTTCTGTTCTGCTTTTAGGAGTGTTCCATGGATGAGACCCCATATGCTGAGACTCTGGAGCCTGGGGAGGCTGGTGGCTCACCTGATGGGGCAGGTGGCTCCAAGTTGCCTCCTGTTCTGGCCAATCTTATGGGAAGCATGGGTGCTGGGAAGAGTCCCCAGGGTCCTGGAGGAGGAGGCATCAATGTCCAGGAGATCCTCACCTCTATCATGGTATGAGCCCTTCTTCCTCTTTTCCACTTTGACTGGAACGCCCCTTCCTTTTACCCCTGTCCTCATCATCTTCCCGTGTACCTCCCCTTTTGGCTCCCCCTCTCTGCTGGTGAGGACTGTTCTCTATTGACCTTCACCTCTATTGATCTTGCCTTGCAGGGTAGCCCAAATAGTCATCCTTCCGAGGAACTGCTGAAGCAACCAGATTACTCAGACAAGATCAAGCAGATGCTGGGTAATTATCAGGGCCGCCCAGGCCCGGGCCCGGGCCCGGGGGAGGAAGCCTGCAGCGAGGCTGGGGGACGGGAGCACTGCCACTTGAAGCCAGACGTTGAAAGGGAAGATGAGACTTAGAGCGTTTCTGTGCTAGGTTAGTCTTTGTGCATCAGCTGGGCACACCGAAGTGAGAAGTCATGTCTGTCACTCTTAGAATCCTCTTGCTGACTATTTGACTCCTTTTTTCATTAACAGTGCCTCATGGACTCTTAGGCCCTGGCCCAATAGCCAATGGTTTTCCACAAGGAGGCCCTGGGGGCCCCAAGGGAATACAGCATTTCCCCTCAGGACCTGGGGGACCTATGCCAGGTAGGTGGTAAGTGACATGTTGGAATGGGCTGATCTGCCTAGCTTTGGTCTGGTGATAGTATAACATATATATCAAAAGGTAGAAGGTGTTGTGGGCTAGGAGGGAGCACTTCCTGAATATATAACAGGTACCTGACATTGTGTCTCTCCCTTTTTTTCCTAACAGGTCCCCATGGAGGCCCTGGGGGCCCTGGTGGGCCTGTGGGTCCACGCCTCCTGGGTCCCCCACCCCCTCCCCGGGGGGGTGATCCCTTCTGGGATGGCCCTGGTGACCCCATGCGGGGTGGCCCTATGCGCGGGGGTCCAGGACCTGGTCCTGGACCATACCATAGAGGTCGTGGAGGCCGAGGAGGAAACGAACCTCCCCCTCCTCCACCTCCATTTCGAGGGGCCAGAGGAGGTCGCTCTGGAGGAGGACCCCCAAATGGACGAGGGGGCCCTGGTGGAGGTGTGGTTGGAGGTGGTGGGCACCGTCCCCACGAAGGCCCTAGCAGTAGCATGGGTGGAGGACATCGTCCCCATGAAGGCCCTGGTAGTGGCATGGGCAGTGGCAGTGGCCATCGTCCTCATGAAGGTCCTGGCGGGAGTATGGGTGGAAATGGTGGACATCGCCCTCATGAAGGTCCTGGACATGGGGGACCCCATGGCCACCGGCTTCATGATGTCCCGGGTCACCGAGGCCATGACCATAGAGGGCCACCACCTCATGAGCACCGCGGCCATGATGGCCCTGGCCACGGAGGAGGGGGCCACCGAGGGCACGATGGAGGTCACAGCCATGGAGGAGGTGAGGATGGTCCCTGTCCCCATACGGCTTTTATTTCATTCTAGATTCTGGGAGTGCCACTGCCCCGGGTATGCCCCGCAGGACATGAGGTTGCCTGTGCCTAGCGTGCATGGCTAGTCCTACCCTATGTCCTTCCCCCAAACCCTCAAGGCTCTGTCTCTCCTCAGGATGCTGTGGACTCGGAAGTGGGTAAGGGTGGCACTGCTCTATCTAACCATCTCACCTTCTTTTCCAGACATGTCAAACCGCCCTGTTTGCCGACACTTCATGATGAAGGGCAACTGCCGCTATGAGAACAGCTGTGCCTTCTACCACCCGGGGGTTAATGGCCCCCCCCTGCCCTAGGGGCCCTGCCTGCTCTCCCCACACCCCCATGGGCTGTAGCCTTGCTTCTCCACCCTGTTATGGCTTCTGTGAGGCCCGTTTGCCCTTTCCCCCCAGCTGAGGAGGAGCAGGCCTTCTCAGTCCCGCTTGTGTTCATGGGGGTTTTCTGATCACTGGTGCACATTGATTGGTGTACACACTCTCCTCCAGTCTGGGGAGGAGAGACTGGACACATTCTGTACCCTGACTGCTCAAGAGGAGACCCAGTTGGCTTCACTTTGTGAGGAGATTTGCCCTGTAGCCTGACGCCCCTTCCCAGTATTACCTTTAATGTCTGAGAACCTAAGCTGGTTATCCTGGAGAACACCTGTACCCTCCTGTTCTGAGTCCTCCCCATGCACAGAGCTCTGACATGGGATCAGTTGCACTTACGAAATCATCCAAGCCAAGCTCATTTTTCCTCATGGGGTGGGGAGATGGTAAACAGGGGTATTGGATATCCCACTGCACTGAAAGAGCTCTCCACCCCCTCCCTCCCGACACAGGCTGGACACATTCTGAGTCCGTTCTCAAGTAAGACTGCAGCCTGTGAACAGAGAGTCCGCATTGTGGGTCTGCTGGGTTCAATGATGGAAAATTCACATTTGTATCCAGAGAAGGTTTTGGCTGATGGTGTTGGTCCACCTTGCATATATTAGCTCGTTCTGGAAACAAACCCTTCAGTGAGATGAGCTTTTTATGAACTGAAACCTGGCCCAACTGGGCCCAACAGTCACACTGTATGCACCGCCTTGGGAGTTAGCACGCTTCCTGTTCTCACCTGCGACCTTGTTGGAGTGAGGCCACTTCTGAATCCCTGCCAAGCGCCTTCCTGTGTGCATTGAACAACACAACTGGCCCTTCCCCAGTCCTCTCCTTCACCTGTCTCGGCATCAGTTGTTTTCTATGAAAACAGTGGATTGGTTGGGTTTTGTGCAGGGTCTTGTGTTAGAGCCACTATGTATTTGAGGATGAGTATTTTTTCTTTTGGTTTTGTATATTTTGTACATTAATAATAAACAGTGGAAAGAGAAGCAGCTTATTTAACCCCTGGTGTGTTTGGACTCGTTAAAAAACAAAACCCAGCCATTATCAGCTGTTAGGTACGTTAATACAAACCTTGGTGGGACCTGTTGCAGTCCTTTGAGTGGAACTAAAAAGTTCCCTCTTTAAGCCACAGAGTTGATACTAAGTGAAAGACTGCTCAAGTGGAATATTCTGAATAGAAAGCCTGGAGGACCAGCATTCTTTGAGCAAAAAATGGGGCCTCTGGAATGCACAGCTCAGTGCCAGCGCTGCAGGCAGTGTGAGCACAGCAGTTGTGGTTGGACCTGCTGGGATTGTTCAGGGAAGGAGTTTAAGTGAGGGTGGAGGAGGGCGAGCAGTGAGAGTGTCAGAAGGAGAATCCAGGGGCAGTGTCTTGAAAGCAGTTCCAGTGGAGAAGGTGAAAAGCACGGAAAGGGAAAGTAAACTGCTCTCCCCAAAAACTGGCTACAGGGCTAGAGGAAAATACACCTGCTTCAAGGAAATGGGTCAAGATTATTCCTAATTGTTATGGATAGGTATTAAATTGAGGGCCTAGTTGATGGGATAAGGTTTCTAGGAAGACAGGAGGTTTTGGAGACCAGAACATGGAGAGGATTAACCTTAAATAGGTAGTTATTTAAACCGGCTATTCTTGAAACTAGAAATTAGAAGTATATTACATTTTGGAGGGAGAGAATAATGGTTTTGAACCTTTCAGTGTCCATCAGAACATCTGAAGGGCCTGTTAAAAGACAGATTGGGGATGAGGGACAGCAAATTTTCTGGTTCAATCTGGATCCCAAGATTGCATTTCTAACAAGTTCCCTGCCTAGTGTTGCTGATGCAGATCTGGAAAACAATGAAGTCACTCCCCTACAAGTTTCTTGGCTGTATTTTTCAAGACAGGCCACAAGAGGGCAACTTCCTAAATTTAACAGGCTTCATTTACATCTAGTAAGGCCAGTGGGGCAGATTTCTCCTTTTGCAGTCTCAGGAGTGAATCAGGCAGCCTACTGTTTACTCTGTGTACTTAGGAGAGGACCTGAGAGGTGGATGTAATCTAAAGGTCAAAGTAAGAAGTGAGATATCAAGGAAGTAAAAAGTGAAAAAACAACAAACATGCCAACCCAGAGCAGGGGTGTCAAACTCATTTTCACTGAGGGCCACATCAGCTTCACAGTTGCCTTCAAAGAGCTGAATGTAATTTTAGGACTCAATCAATGTGCATATATTTTAGGACCATATAAATGTAACTACTTTTTAGCTAGGAGCAAGGAGCTCAGCACTGCTGCCTGGTAGAAACAAGGTGGAGGGGCCTTGTGTTTGCCACCTGTGCAGTGGGTCATTAACTCGCATCTCTCTCCTTCTGGTCTTTTGTCTGCTTCTCACCACCTTCCCTTTATCTCCTGCAACAGGCCACAAGAGAACCTTAATAAGAAAATTAATTATTTGTTTGTTGCAGGGGGGAAGGGAGGGAGGGAGAGAGCATCAACTGGTTGCCTCTCGTATGTGCCCTGACCATGGACCTAGACATGTGTCCTGACTGGGAATTGAACCCTCAACCTTTTGCTTTGCAGGATGATGCCCAACCGGGCTGCACAGTTCAGGGCAAGAAACTTGAAATAGAACTTATTTTTCTAATTTAAAAATTAGTTTAGTCATTTTTCTATCAAATTCTCCATGGAAATCCAAAGTAACCTGTTACTTAAAACATTTTCCTTTGAGCCCTGGCTGGTGTGGCTCAGTGGATTGAGTGCCAGCCTGTGAACCAAAGGGTCGCTGGTTTGATTCCCAGTCAGGGCACATGCCTGGGTTGCAGGCCGGGTCCCCAGTGGGGGACATGCAGGAGGCAACCACACACTGATCTTTCTCTCCCTCTCTGTCTCTTTCCCTTCCCCTCGCTCTAAAAATAAATAAAATCTTAAAAATTTTTTTTTTCCTTTGATGGGGGTGTTTAGGGAGAGGGAGGCTGAGCATCTCATCCATTTCACCAAACCCATTGGCCCATTTGTTTTTCCATCAGGCCCTGTAGGCACTTCTCTCGCATTTAGGTTGGACCGTTCTTCCTTTCTGTTCCCATGCTCTCCTCCCCCAAATACTCATTCAACTTCAAATGTCTGTCATCCCTTCCCTGAGTGCATCAATTTCATCTCCAGTTCTGAGTCACCATCATTATATTTCTTTTATTTCTGTTCCTGGGGAATCTAATGAAAAATTAACAAAATCCACCCTGCCCAGGTAGCATCATCCCTATATGCCAAGGTTGTAGGTTCAATTTCCAGTCAGGGCACGTAAAAGAAGCAACCAATGAATGCATAAATAAGTGGCACAGCAAAGTGATGTTTCTCTCTCTCTCCATCTCTAAAATCAATTTAAAAAAATTACAAAACCCTACCATCTTGGCCCAGCACAGATTATTAGTACTGTGCTAACTCAGCATTTGCTGCTGCTTGACAAACTTCCTAACTCTTCCTGATTCTCTGGCACCAGAACTCCTGAGGTGAGCCCCATTCTCTTCACCTGAAAACACCTAAGTCTACATTATTTTCCATTCTTTCTTAGCGGAAGGGTATCTCCTTTCCAAGACATTATCAAACTTCTGGCATCTCCTCTCCTGTCTGCTCCATCCACTGTTCTCCACCCAGCAGCCAGGACAATTTTGTACAAATGAAAACCAGATCAATTTGCACTCCTGTGTAAATGCCACCAACGGCCTTCCATTGTTCCTAGGACCACATCCCAATTTCCTTTTATAAGATCCCATGTGTCCTGGCCCACCTCAAGCCAAGTTCTTTGTTTATGTCAAGGTCTTCTGTTTTTTTTTTTTTTACTTTTTAATTGAATTTATTGGGTTGACATCATTAATAACATTAAATAGGTTTCAAGTGTTTTTGCAGCTTCTGTACCTTCACACATTCTGGTGCCTTCTCTGAAGGCTCTTCTTTCCCACTCATCTGATTAGTTCACCTCTTTCAGGCCTTGGCTTTAATATCACTTCCTTCAAGAAGTCTCTCCTAATCACACCATGTAAAGGTGACTTCTCTCCTTGTCTCCAGGAGATGCTCCAGGGTACCACTCAGTTCCCACTTTTGCTCGTCTAAAACTTTCAGGGGCAACTTCTTCCATCCTGAGGACTCCTTGGAGTTCTCTGTGGCCACAGGGCTGTCCCTGGCTTTCAGGTTTCAATCATAACACTGACAAGTCTTTCCTAAAATGCCTTGAGTGTTCCTGAAACAGTCCCACCTTGGCCGTCACACCCCTCTAGGACTTACACTTTGGCCCTCGTCTATATTCTTTAGGTTAGGGAGAATGCCCAGGACCCTGGAATGAGATAACCAGGCCATCACCCCAGGTATAGTGCACCCCATGGCCTGGGAGGGCTGGGCAGATTAGTGTCCTCTGAGTCTGTTTTCTCATTTGGAAGATGTACAGAATAACTACTTTATGGAAACATCCATGCTGCTCATTATGTACATTAGTGCAAGATTTGTGAGTACTAAAAGCTGTTTATGAAAAAAATATTTAATTCAGTTGATGTAATTGCATTTTTCCAGGCTTTGAGTTACTCATACACTGTACCATGTAAATTTGTTATTTTTCCCATGTTCCATTTCAGTGTTGCTGTTATTTGGGGGGAGGGGCAGCATCCTTTTGCCCATGTTTAGGTATATTATTAATTTCATTACATTATCTATTATGTATATTAATGAAAGATATAAAATGTGTACCCTTGGATAGAAGTTACTTTGGAGCATCTGAAGTACCTGTAGTGAAATCTGTGATCAAAAACTTGGAATGCAAAAATTTGGTATTCATTTTGTAAATAACATTTCTATTATTTTATGTATTATCTCATCTAGATCAGTAAACTGAAAATTTTAAACATAGAGTGTAACAAGAAATACACATAAGCAAAAAAAAAACCTGAAAAGCACTTTACAAATAATTACACATTGAATCCCTTAATAAACTTGTGAGGTAGGTACTTTTTATCATCTTCATCTTATAGAAAACAGGTACCAAGTGCCTTGTTCAAGGTCACACCATTAGTAAGTGAACTTGAAGCTTGACTCCCACTGTTCTATGGTACTTCAGGGAACTGTGGAAATTACACATAATATCTTACTCAAGACCCTGATTTTTTACCAACTATGTTAGGAGGGGGTTGCTTTATCTCTAAATTGGACATGTGACCTTATGGCACCTCTGCAATTGTCTCCACACCAAAACTGCACTTCCAGTATAATACTTTTACTGGAGGTCCAGTATTACTTATTCACTTGGCCAGAAAATGATTTCCCAAAATTAAGAGTTCTGACCTCAGTCTTAACCAAACAGCTCTTCATATCCCTCTAGAAATGGATAGCTACACTGATCACCCTCTTGTCCTTAGTTCCCATACCTGGTCATTCCACATGTCCTGTCCTTTCCAACCCTGTCGAGTTCAGGATTGCCTCTCCCCCAAAGAAGTTATGGGGTCTACCCCTGTAAGTGTCTACAGTTTGCCTTTTTCTTTAAAGACTTTATTTTTGGAGAGAGGGAAAGGGAGGGAGGGAAACATCAATTGGTTGCCTCTCACATGTCCCCAATGGGGACCTGGTCCACAACCCAGGCATGTGCTCTGACTGGGAATCGAACCAGAAACCTTTCTGTCTGCAGGACGATGCCAAGCCCACTGAGCTGTACCAGTCAGGGCTCTACAGTTTGCCTTGCCCATCACTACCTAAAATCACCACCTACTTCTTCAAAATCTAAGAAAAAAAGTGGCCATTCTAGCCATGTTCTCTCATTAACTCCCATATAATTTTGATTTTCTTTCCAAGCCTTAGATCTGCACTTTCGTGGTTCCAAATATGGCTCTCCATTCCCTCATTATTCAAATCCTTATTCTTTTTCAAGTGATCCTGCCAAAAATCACATTCCAGATAATCATTCCCTTCTAGGAGCATGTAGCAATTTAGAATCTATAGAGAACCATGCACTAGCAATCCTATCACAATGTACATTCATGTCTTATTTGCTAAGCCTTCTCTAACTATCCACGAAGGCAGACCCTGTCTTTCCCCTTCTTGTATAACCCCCCAGTACTCTACATGTCGGGTGATTTAGTAGCTGGTTCCTGACCACAGGGAAGACCTTGTATGGTGAGACCCAAGTGTCCTGGACACGCTCCCTTCTCCTTGTCTGAAAGGTGAGGGGGAGGGAGGCTCCTCAAAGAGCAACCACCACTGTAAGTACAGTAAGAGTGTAGGTTAGATCCATCTGTATTAGTGGGGAAGTGAGGATACTAAATGCCACCAGAAAACTGAATAAAGAAAATCGAGATCAGCCCTGGCTGGTGTGGCTCCGTGGACTGAGCACCAGCCTGTGAACCAATGGGTCGGTCGCTGGTTCAATTCCCAGTCAGGGCACATGCCTGGGTTATGGGTCAGGTCCCCAGCAGGGGGCGCATGAGAAGCAACCACACACTGATGTTTCTCTCCCTCTCTTTCTCCCACCTGTCTAAAAATAAATAAATAAAATCTTTATTTAAAAGAAAGAAAAAAAATAGAATCAAGATCAAAAACAGTTCCAGCAATTCCTTTCCTTTATTCCTTCCCCTTGTACAGGGAAATTCAAGTTCAGCAGCATTCCTTTCCTGCCCCCAAGTCTCCAACCAGACAAGAGATTGTATGCACCAAATGCCAGAGAACAGCTCAGGCCTCAGACTTTTCCTTCAGTTGAACTGCCACAGTCATTTGTATCACAAAGTCAGCATGAAATCCATCAAAGAAAAAAGTAACACCACTCAAAGACCAGGGGACCACTGGGCCCGAAGCTTTAAAGTGGACCAGAGGCAGGGTGCAGAATGATGAGACTCAAGACAACTGGCCACCTAAGTTTGGCTGGATGGAACCCACGATAATGAAGATGGTCGTCTCTTTTGGCACAGAGGGGTATCAAACATAAGGCCAGATCTGTTAATAAGGAAAGGTGAACAGACAAATCTTTCAGAGGAAAGGAAGCAATCAAAGTGGCATCCTAATATTAAGACCACCTCTGCCTCCCTGTCAGCTGCAGAACAGAGGCAGGCTTCCGAGTAGAGACAGAGAGACAACAGGGGACATCCAGGCCACACAAGCTGGTCTTCCGGGAAGGGAGATCACTCTCTGGGGCGGTTGACCATGACTTCACCCAGGGCCTCCAACACCTCCCGCTTGTAGTCCTCAAAGTCACCATCGATTTGGCTAACACTCTGCTCCTCCACCACCCACAGCTGGCAGTTGGTTTCTGTGATGAGTCGGGCATCATGGCTGACGACGATCACAGCTTTGAAGAAAGACGGTAAGAATAAGAGTGGGGAGAAAAGAGGAGGAGAAAATCAGAGCACAAAAGATAGGAGCAAGCCCTGCCGAAGGCCACTGCAGCCAGGTCCCCAGGGGAAGGAGGTGAATTTTGAGCTAACTCACCACCTTTGTACTCGTTGATGGCCTCCCCCAGAGCATCAATTGACTCTATGTCCAAGTTATTGGTGGGCTCATCCTGCGGAAGAGGAAGTATACAATGACTAAGCATTAGGATTCCTACCTGTAACTTACCCCTCTCCTGCAGTCCAGCTCACTCACCAAGATGAGGACATCTGGCTCCCGACAGGCCAGCTCTGCAAACACAACTCGGGCTTTTTGCCCACCTGTAGCAAAGAAAAAGGAGATCCATCACATTCTGACTGCCTTGCATTTCTGTAGGTCAACCCTGAATGTGTGTCTGTGTGCGTGCTAAAGCCCCCAAGCCTTGGTTCCTCTTCCCTTCTGCCTCTGGGTACAGCTGTGGATATGAATACTGAGAAGGACTGTCCCCAGCCCCCTACAGTAGTACCAGAGAGTTTGCAGATCTGGATGGTGTGGGCATGACTCTCAAGGCCAAAGCGACCCAGGCACTTCCGGGCATCCTGATAGGGCAGGTTGAAAACTTGCTGCAGGTAATCGGTGGGCGTCTCGTCCATGCGTAGCTGCTCTGCATACTGCTGGTTGAAGAAGCCAATTTTCTGCCCCAGCGGAGAGGAGGTGGTTAGTCAAAGTCCCACTTCCTCTCTCGGACTCATTCCCTAATTCCCAAAGCCAACTTACCAGCCGGTGGTTCTTTCTCATTTCCCCACGAGTCTGCAAAAAAAGAACAAGGGGTGACATAAGGGAAAGGAAAAATGTGCTGCAAGTCCACATCTCACACAAAAGGGAAGACAAATATAAGAATGGGTCTGGGAATAGGTCAGTGTGAGAAAGGGAACATGGAAGTTCTTCCTAACGTGACAAAGGCACACCAGGAAATCAGAGTTGGGGCAAAAGGGAGTAAGAGACAGAGAATGAAGGAGGGGAGACAAAGCACAGACTCAGAGCCAGGAGAGGACTGACCACAACTAAAGAACAGTCCTTCCCACCCAGAGAGACTCACGAATGGCCCATTCTCAGGCACCACCTCAGAGAGGGGTTGAGGACAGGCTGCAGGAGGATCTAAGAGCACCTTCCTAAAGGCTACTCTGTGTGGTGGCCCTCTCAACAGGAGGGTGACAGATGGAGGAAGGACAGGTGGTCACAACCTACCTAAAGCACTTTAGGGCAATATAGTGCCAAAGTCCTAAAAGCAATGAATTTAGGAAAAACTGAATTCATAAAGATCTACAATAGGAATACTTGCTATAGTATAGCTGTTTAATGAAAATCAAAATAATCTCTAAGGTTGACGTGAGCCCTGGCTGGTGTGGCTCAGTGGATTGAGCATGGGCCTGTGAACCAAAGGGTCACTGGTTCGATTCCCAGTCAGGGTACATGCCTGGGTTGCAGGCCAGGTCCCCAGTAAAGGGCATATGAGAGGCAACCACACATGATGTTTCTCTCCCTCTCTTTTTCCTCCCCTTTCCCACTCTATAAATAAATAAACAAACAAACAAACAAATAAATAAATAAATCGATGTCAAATAAATCTGGTTCATCCATGTAATTATTGGCATGGAAAAATGCTTGATACATATTATCTGGGAAAAGCTGGCTACAGAACAATTCATGTGATAGCCTGTTTTTGTTTAAAAAAGCACATTTGCAAAGGAAAAAAGGAGAAACCTATTCACGAAAATTAATACTGGTTATCTCTAGATTCTTCTTTGGCTTATGCAATTCGAATCAGTCTATAAGTAACATGTTGCTTGTATAACCAAAACCCACATGAGGGTACTTCTGCTCCAAATCCCAATCTCCTAGCTTTCCTCCCTGAACTGATCTAAACTGTTCTCTATAGCACCCCTTAGAGAAATGAGTCACCTGTGATAAGTTCTGTGTTTTATTCTCCCCTGCAGAGGGGCTCCCTGATTCTAGCCTAGGGTGAAGAGCGCGTTTTCAAACTTCCCATGCACTCCCGCCACCGGCCTCCCTGCCTGGCTCCAGGACTCACCGGAGTCAGCTTGCCTGTCAGGAGCAGGAGTAAGGTGCTTTTCCCCACACCATTAGGGCCCACAATACAGACTGCAAGAAGCAAGAAAGGAGGTCAGAGGGGTCCCAGACACTCTCCCTGTGACTCCTGTTCCACCCAAACCAACTCACTTCTTGAGTCCATGTCAATGCCAAAATCCAGATTCTTAAAGAGTGGTTTCTGCCCCTCATAGCCAAACGTCACACCTGAGAGCCAGGAAAGGAAGCAGTTTCTTTTCTATTCAGTTACCCTGAAGGTCCCTCCCCCATGTCCTGGCTCTGGAAAGGAGGGCTGGGGTACCCACGCTTCACCCTGTGCTGCTGATCTGGAGTGGCTCACCATGCAGGCCCAGCACAGGAGGGCTGAGTGGCGGGGGGTTGGGGAATGTAAAGCGCACAGTGTACTCCTTGGGGCGCTTCAGGAGCTCAGGGGTCTCCTGTAACTCTTCATCCTGGTTTTTCCGTCGGCATTTCTGCTGCTTCCTAGTCAGGGCTTCCTTTGTTTGCTTTTCCTGGAGAGAAGAGGAAAAGAGAGAAACCCGTATCTTCAGAGTGGTCCCTGAAATGCAGGTTGGTCCCCCAGGGTCTATTCTTTCTTTGTTCTCCTGAGAAGAGCCCTCATCCCAAGACCACCACAGAAAGACCTTACCGCCTGCTTGGTAGACTTGCCGCCCGCCTTCAGCTCCTTCAGTTTTTTCTCCTGCTTCTCATACTGCTTCAGCAGTTCTTTCTGCTTCTGTTGGTACATCTTCTTGAAGGTCACTGGGGCAGAAGAGGAGGAGGAGTATCACTGGGTGTCCTCTCCCCAGCAGACAAAGGGACAATCAGGACTGAGGAGGATGGGATGGATGGGCACCAGTGTCTAGATTCTAAGAAGACTCAGTTCATCACCATGTCCCTATGGCCCTCCCTCCCAGGTCTGTTTTCGGGGCCCTACCTCTCTCTTCTACCCATGAGTAACCCTACTTACTGTAATTGCCCCTATAGTAATGAAGCCGCTGGGCATCAAGATGGATGATATCAGTGCAGACATCATCCAAGAAGCCCTGGTCATGGGAGACGATGAGCAATGTCTTCCGCCAGCCCTGGAGGTAGCTGGGTTTTAGAGAAGAGTGTGGAAAGGTCACAATGGTCAAGTTTGATTAAGTCAAAGGAGGCAGACAAACATGGGGACAGGGAGAGAAAGGGCCAGCTAGATTAAGTGCATCAAGGGCAGAGTGGAGAAGAGCTGGAGGAAACAAGGCAGCACATGAACCACTGATGCCAAGGCTTTAAAGGTGACTCACTTATTAAGCCAGATGACAGCATTGAGGTCCAGGTGGTTGGTGGGCTCATCCAGCATCAGCAGTGTGGGCTCCATGAATAGTGCCCTAGAGGGTTGGGCAGCAAAGTGTAGGGTCAGAGGGGGAAGATCCTTATTCAGAGAACCCCAGAGCAGCTACTGGTAGGCAGAGCCTGAGGCCATGAATATGCCTTCCAAAATCTCCTTAAAGAAGTTCCTGTGCAGAAGACATCAGTGAGAATGTCCACCAGGTAGGGAGAGAAATGGAGAAGAGGCCTGAAGTCTGACAACAGATGGTAAGGGAGAGAGAATTCAGCCTTGAATCTCCCTGCTGGCCTTGGAAGAATGGGAACAAGGGAAAGGGTATGGCGGTTTGAGGCTGAAGGGAGGGTGATAGGGGCACCACCCACCTGGCCAAGGAGACACGCATGCGCCAGCCCCCTGAGAACTTCTCTGTGGGCCGATTCTGCATTTCAGGATCAAAGCCCAGACCAGCCAGGATCCGCCGGGCTTTGGCTTCTGCGGCTGCTGCACCGGAAGCCCGCAGTTCCTCATACACCTGGGAGGAGGAGGAAGATGTCACATGTTTGAAGTCTCAAGAACCCCCATGTCTCAGCCCATGACCCTGTGCCCTCTACCTTCTCCAGCCTCTCGGCAGCTGTGTCGTCGCCCTGCTCCAGCTGCCCCTGAAGCTGTCGCTCCTCTTCCAGCAGCTTCAATCGCTTGGTGTCTGCTCGAAGAACAGCCTGCACTGCAGGTGTTTCATCCGCTATCACCTCTGGGGGCAGGGAGGACAGTCAGGCCACCCCAAGGGTGACGGATCCTGTTCCCTCTGCCCTTCAGATCCCTTTCTGGTTTGCCTAACCCTGCCCAGCTCTTTGTACCTGTCCCAAATGAAATGTCTTGTATCCTCACTTCTTCCCTCTTTCTTTAGCATCATTTCCCAGTCCCAGTCCCCAGGCTCCCCACATAATCTTTCCAACCCCACTACAACTGCTTCCCTTCTTGGTTGGCCACCCCAACACCCACCCCTGGAACCACTTCCCCACCAGGGGCCTCACCCTGCTCACACAGCAACACATCGATGTTGGGGGGGATGCTCAAGGCTCGGTTGGCAATGTGCTTGAGGAGAGTGGTCTTGCCCTTGCTGGGGAATGAGAATTATTAGGACTAGGCCACCACTGAGAACTCTCTATTCTTCCTTCCAGCCCGTCCTCTACTCACCCATTGGGTCCCACTAGCCCATAGCGGCGGCCAGCCACAATGTAAAGGTCTGCATTGATGAACAATTCCTTGCCATGGGCTGAGATGCTGAACTTCTCTAGCTGCAGCCATCAGGGAAGCAGTGCAGACAGAAGGAATGGGAACAGTAAGAATTCTCCCTCTCAGACAGTAGCTACAGACTTCTCCCTGCAAGGAAGCCTCTGGCAAATTAAGACCTCCGGCATAATCCCCTCCTCCTATCAGGCCAGTCCCCTTCCCTGTCCACGGCCTCCAACAGGCCTGTCCTACCTACTTCCCTCCAAGTGTGGACATTCTACACTTCTACTGATTTTTCTATCTTCTTGCTCAAGGTGGCAGAACTCAAGGTATGGAAAATGCCTCCAAGCTTTTTCCTGCAGTGGACTAAGCCACTCACACCCCACCTCCCTGACTGCCAGGGAAACGCAAGTAAGAGAATCAGCACTTTCCTGGTGAGCTGGAGAAACCCATCCTTACCTTGATGTCAGATGCATTTTCTAGCATGGCTTGGCGGGAGGACACCTCTGCTTGTGACACAGAGAAGTCATTCTCAGCAGCACTGGCTGCTTTTAATGAAGCCACTTGGCGCTCATACTCCATCTAAGGAGAGAAAAGCCACCGTCTTCCAGTTTCCTGTCACCACAATACAGCCCCATGTGATCAGACACCAAGACAAGGCTCACAGAACATTGTTCTTCCCTTACTCTGATGCTTTTACTTGAAGGAGTACTCAAAGCTCTCCTTCTTGTCATTCAATTCACATGTCCCCTAGCTGAAGCTTAAAAATAATTTTCTTGCTTTTGACCACTAAGAACCTAAGGTCTTACCTGTTTCTTCAGCTTTTTCTTCTCTTTTTTGCTAAGATGTGCATAGGGATCATCAGCTTTAGACTCCCCTTCTTCTTCCTCTGAACCCGGTGAGAACTAAGGGATGGTAAAAAATGAGGATCCCCTTCTAGAACTCAGATTTCATGTCATCCATCCCCAGTTCCACAGTCAGTTCCTTCCTTCTGTACCTACAGTCCTAAGATATTGGGGTAGACCATCTCTCATTCTCATACCTACCCCTAGTCTCCTATGCATTTCTGCCAGCACAAACGGTACAAGGCAGATGACAGGAGTACAGATGAAACAATGCACATGCACCTGTGCACAGAACTACCAATGCAATGTAACTGATAGCAGAATAAACATCATGGGCTCTCTGCCTCATGTACCAAGTGTTACTACTATAGCTTATACATTAACATGCAAAGAAAAGGTCTGGAAGCCCTAAATACAGCCACTGAAAGATGCAGCAGAATCTAGAATGAGAAAGCATTAGGTACACAGGGGACTGTACAGATCACTAGACTCCTTCCTACCATGTGGATGAGATAACTGAGAACCAAGGAGATAGAAAGATGTACTCAAGGACACACAGCCAGATCGTCTGAGGCTAATGCCAGGTCCTTTCCTCTCTGGATCAGGGGTTTGCATCAGGGGTTGCGAACTGTGGCACATGGGCCAAATCTGACCTGTGGCCTATTTTTATATGGCCCTGAACTAAGAATGGTTTTTATATTTTCAAAGAGTCATTAAAAAAAAAAAGGAAAGAAAAATATGCACCAGAAATTATAAGTAGCCTACAAAGCTAAATATTAATTACGTGGCAACTCCTTTATAGACGTGTGCCAACTCCTGCTGTGCATAGTAACAGCACCCCAGTTCTTGGCCCCCTCCCCCAACACCAAAAAACACACCTGCTCTGCCTTCTTGGCCTTCTCCTTCCCTTGCTGGGGCAGCTCTTCTTTTGTTATTTCTTCTTTTTCATCCTCTTCATCTTCATTGTCCAGAGTGGAAAATTTATTTTGAGGCTAAGAGGGAAAAGATAGCAGGTCTAACAAAATGCTCAAATTCTTGAGACCTAGCACATTCTCCTGCCAATTTACTCCCTCACCTTGACCTTCCCCTTTTTGTTCTTGAGTCCTGGTTGTTGTTCCTCAAATACAGCCTGGAGAGGACATGGAGACACACACATACAAATTAATTTGCTAGCTTGTTGCTTAACAAGCATTTCTAGGGAGTCTAGGACTAGAAGTTGACTATACTGAGTGGTACCAGGGAAGAAATGACATCCAGAAAAACCCTAGCTTCCAACTTCAGACTAGACAGTGAAGACTAGAAACCATCTGCCTGCAGGTCACGCAGTGAGTTGCATGGGTGGGGGACCACAGCATGAGAGGACTTCCTTGAGAGGGTAAATCTTGAGAAGAGGAGGTAATGGACATGAGCTTGGAGGCGGTGTTCTAGGGAAGATGGAGGACACGGCATAAAGAACAAAGGCTTCAACAGAGAGAACAGTCAGCTGGATGCCAAGATGCAGTCAGGCCAATCTGCAAGGTACACACAGAAGAGGCCCAGGTGGAAGAACGAAGACTTGAAGGCTTCTGTTTTAGATTTTGAGTTTGAAAGCAACAGAATCACTGTAGATTTCCAAGTGATAAAAGGAGTATTTTAAAAAGTCGATTTTTTTCACCCTGGCCAGTATGACTCAGTTGGTTGGGTGTCATCCCACAAAGAAAAAGGTTACTGGTTCCACTCCTGGTCAGGACACATGCCTGGGTTGTGGGTTTAGTCCCCAGTAGGGAGTATGTACAAGAGGTAATTGATTAATGTTTCTCTCCCCCTTGTTCTCCCTCCCTTTTCCTGTCTCTAAAAATAAATAAAATCTAAAAAAAAAAGCTGATTTTGACAGTTTAAGCAAGACAGACCTAGAAGAGCTGGCTAAAGAGCAGGAAATCAAGCTAGGGAATTAGCACACCATGCCTACAAGGTGCTTCATGGAGCAGGAATGCCCAGCAGGGCAACCACTTTCACCTTATTGATCCGATTCTTTTCTGGCTTGGCAGGCTTAGCAGAGTGTTTTTCCTCCTCTTCCTCTTCCTCACTCTGATCCTGAATCAGGGCTGCAAAAGCATTACCTCCCTAGAGAATGAAAGGATCAGAGGAATCAGTGGGATGGTCAAGGTTGTACCCCTGAGGTGTCTGTTTATCACACAGATGGCTTACCTTGGTTTTCTTCCCTCCTTGGGGTATCAGGGTAGGTACTGAAATGACAAGAAAAGATGAGGCAGGAAGTGATGATGTCTGGCTACTGAATCTAAACCAACTCATAGATCAAGGAATGAGATACTTCACTCTTCATGGCTCAGGGATTCCAGGCACCCACTCCCCTCAGGTCATTTACCCTCTCCCTCCTCATCACTGGCTGGCACTGAGAGCTTCTTAAGACGCTCCATGAGCTCCTTCTCCTCTCCATCATCATCATCCACATCCTTCTTTCGCCGGCCTTTTCGGGTGTCTCGTTTCTTTTTTTGCTGCTAAAAGCAAAGAGAGTGTGAGAATGAGGCTGAGGCCCTGGTCCCTACAGTATCTCTGCCTCAGAGAGTTCCCCATGTAGAACTGATGTGGACTGGAGAGGGGTTAGTGGGCCCCTGACACTTGTACCTGCTGCTGCTGCTGCTGCTCCTCCTTCTCCTTGAGTACTTTCTCTTCTTCCCCAGCCTGTTTATCTTCTACTGCTAGCTCTTCAAAAAACTACAGAGTTCAGATATAGGTAAATATGGCTCAGAGACCCACCAAGCCCCCCGGCACACATACGCCCACTGACCGTCCCTTCTACCCGTGCCTTGCTTCCTCTGTCGACAAGATCTTTTTCTCCCCCCAGACCTCCCACTATCTTCACAAGGAAACACTCACACTCAATTCTCATCTTCAACCCTTGTTTCCTCACCGTCTTTTTATTCTTCTTGTCCTTTTTCCCCTTCTTCACCACTTTGTCTAAAAGGTTAAGCAGACATTGTGAATGATTCTCTGCAAATTTCAAAGCATCCTGATATGCAAAGCACTTAATGGCCTCTACCCTATTTTACTATTTTTCTAGTAAAACTATCATTCCCTACACACTTGCACTGTCCCACAAGACAAACAATTGTAGCTTGGGTGGCAGTAGGGAGGGAGAAAGTAGAATTCAGAAAGTGATGGTACAGGTGAGGAGAAAGAAAGAGCAGTCAGAGATGAGCCCTACGTATGTAGCTAGCAAAATCAGCTGGGCTATGGTACCATTTATTAACTCGAAATAATGGAAGAGAAGGTTCCCTCTCCCCACCCCTGCCACCCAAGGTAGGACAAATATAACTATGAATTCAGTTTGGGATATGTTGTTTGTGAAACTTACAGGCCATGTAAATGAGCATCTGGTAAGTATTGAACATCTGGGCCTATGCCCCATCTGCTCTGCTTGTACAACATTCTAGCTCAGATCACACTGTGTGACCTAACAGAGTCTTTCCTCTTAGCCACCTGCAGCACTATTTACCAGTAGCTTGTGTTCCTAAGGAGCAAAGAAGGAAGTAAAAATTTACTGGCTGTCCCTGCCCAGGTAGCTCAGTTGGTTAGAGCATCATCCCAATATGCCAAGGTTGCAGTTTCAATCCCCAGTCAAGGTACATGTAAGAATCAACCAATGAATGCACAAACAAGTGGAACAACAAATCAGTGTTTTTCTCTCTCTCTAAAATTAATAAATTTAGAGTTTACTGGCAATAAATTCCAGCCTCTCCCTTCTGTCCATCTCGGTTTCCTTGAGGGCAGTGGACTATGTCTAATTCCCTATTTCCCTCCCACCACCAGTCTGGAAGACAACCAGCAGCTTCATGATTTCCCTTCATGTCCAAGCCTATCCACCACCATATTCCCTCCAAACCATCCCATCTTATCCAAAAGCACTCCTGTAATCATTTAGCTTAAACAAACAAACAAAAAACCTCAATGGCTTTCTGCTATCTTCCACATTAAAGTACTTCTCAGACCAGAATTCCATGTAATCCATAGTAATCATTTATCTAGGAAAGTTTTACTGCACATCTACTATGACTAAAACTGGTGATTAATGAGAACAATCCCTATAATTTAGAGCTTCAGTTTGAAAGGGCCCTATCCTACCTTTTCTGCTATATCTCTGTTTCCCTACCTACATCTATGTTCTGGACAACGGCTCTTCCTGGCTCCTTGCTTTGCTCCCTTTGCTGAAGTCCTCCAGCCAGAACACACTTCACAATATGGTCTCAGTGTTGGGCGAGAAGTGTGATGGAGTTGAAAAGATGTGCAGGAGAAATAATGAAAGGCTTTATATGCTATTCCAGGGAGTCTAATCCTAAAGACATTAAGAAGGAGAATCCATTGAAGGTCATTAAGAAGGAACAGCACGGGGAAAATGCAGACAACTGTAATTGAACAACAATAAAGTAATTCAAAAAAAAGAAGGAACAATATAAAAAAGAAAAGCAGCCCGTCTCTTCTTCCTTTAAATCTCTTCTGTACTTTAAACATCACTCTGACCCTCCTGACCATAGAGAGAGGAAAAGCCATGCACAGGTTCAATTGTGAGAAAGTATAATTAATCACCAAGAAATAGAATAAGGTAAATGTGGTGGCTAAACTATGTTGTATCTTCCACCTCTCCTCCTGTAAAGGCTCCTCCCCTTTGCACATCACTTAGGCTGCTCCTAACTTCAAAGTCAAATAAAACACTTTCCTTAAGCTTACAATCACCTCCCTTAATCACTTGTTTTCTATCTTGTCTTCAGTGGGTCTGAAAAGCATTGTCCACACTAGCTCCACTTCCTTACCCCCATTCCTTTTCAAATATACTGCAATCTGCTTTGGGGGTCACCTCCTTATGAATACTACTTTTGACAAAGTTGCTATTGTCCCCTTAGCTGCTCAACCCAAAAAGTATTTTTTTAGTCCTTATTTGCTTGACTTCAAGCAATACTCAGTGCTGCATACCTTTTACTTCTCTCCTGTCATTATTTAACTTCGGGAATCCTGCTTGCTCCAGGTTTGCCTCAGTGTCTCTGGCTGCTTGCCTCTAAGTCTCAACTCCTCAGCCTCCTTCTTTACCTTGCACTACTTTCCTTAATTGTTGAGATTCTTTTGGGTTCCCATCTTGTGCCCTATTTCACTTCCATCTGCATCCATATCCAACACTTCAACTACCTTTGCCTGTGTCTTCCCTTTGAGTGTAGATCTTTTTTCACAGCCACTAAATAAATTCTCTCCCTGCCATCTCCTCTTAGAAACTGCACAGAAAGCTCAAACTCAGCATTCAAAACTCCCTTCCCACTCCTCAGCCTACAGCCCATACTGCTTTCAATTAATACCCTACTACCCACTGGGTTACTTAAGTGATCACTAATTCTTCTCCCTTCCATTAGTCAGTGCCCAGTTCTGGTCAATGCCACTTCCTTAATAACTCTTTAGTCTTCAGGCCCTTGGGTACTCTTTTACCACTTCTCACCTGGATCATTCTGACAACCTCCTAAACAGTCTCCCTGCCTTCAATCTCCACCAAATCAAGCCATTCTGCACTGCTCAGTGTTGTCAGGGTGAAATGATTGTATCTTTCCTTATACACTTCAGTAGGTCTTTCTTCTTAATGTCTTTAGGATTAAACTCCTCAGAATAGTGTATAAAGCCTTTCATTATCTGTGTCCTGCACATCTTTCCAACTCCATCACACTAGCCACCAAACAATAGTGGAATCCAGCTTTGCACACACTTCTTCCTCTGCTTGGAGTGCTCTCCTTGCTAACTAACTCATACTGATCCTCCAAGAATGAACTTACTATCATATAATCCTGGGAAGCTTTGCTAAGACTCCTATCCTACATGTCTGAGTAAGATGTCTCTTCTCTCAGTCCTGTAGCATTCTCAAGCACTCATAAAATACTCTGTCAACCACTGACTAATTCATGTTCTGTCCCTTCCACTGGACTGGGTGCTCCTTCAAAGCAAGGCGTATCTTTTATACTACATTCCTATACAGGAGGCATCCAATAAATGCTTGTAAAATTGGTCACTGTGTACCGACTGCAAGTATTTGTATCCATTTTATCTTCCCCTTAAAGTGTCTTCAAGGCTGGCAGTATGTCTTCATATGTTTCCCTGCCCCGACCAAAGCACAATATATACAGTGTTTAATTAAAAACAAGTGTTCGACAAACATTCGCTGTTTCCAGTAAACCTTAATCCCCATTCCAACACCGAGCATCTTCACTCGTGCTCCAGTTGAGTCAGATGTGTCTATGAAAGAGCCCAAGTAGGAGCCATCCTCTCTCGAGAAGTAGGTGGGATCATGGACTCCTGGGGAGGGGAGTCTGTATATGTGCGCGGCAGCGCTATGGCGCGGCGAGGTCCGGGTACTGCTTATATACTTCTCTGGGGTGTAGAATACAGTGTGGTGCGGAACATGTCCGAAGAGAACAGGACTTTCTAATTTCTCCCCATTTTTCCTTCGGTTCCGTACGCTCTTCCTAGTCTCTTGCCCAGTCCAACTTAAGTTCCTGAGCTATACGCATCACTTTTCCTTTCGCCCCGCACCCTAAACCCACTGCTGACTGGGAAAACGCTTCTGCACCCCAATGCACGCATGCGCAGTAGCCCCGCAAGGCCCGGTAAATTTCGCGTTCCATGACCCTCTCCTAAAACAGGCGCACACTTCTTTCTCTTCTCTTCCCTCTTTTGTTCCCTCCCTGTCCACGAGCCTTACCTGCGGGGCTCGTGCCCTCTCCGTCTCCGATCCACTCGGGCTCCGACGGCTGCTGCTTGGGACCCTTCGGCATCACGACGGCAGTTACGGATACTCTGGCGGCGTCAACCGCTATTTCCGCTTCCGGTAGCGTGGGACTCCGAACCGGGCTCCTCGCCCGCACGACAAGCCCCGCCCCCGGCGGCGCTTGTGTACGCCGTCAACTCGGGGGCGTGCCTGCAGTCGGTGGGGGCGTGGTTTGCAAGGACTGGATCGGTCCGGCGTAGGTGGAGCATTTATGACAGGGAAACCCCAGATACTGCATCACTCATTTCCGACTAGTACGAAAGAATGGAGGCATCCTATTTTTTCCTTAAGTTGACCAGCCCCTTATGTTTGGTTAGGGGCAGAAAGACACAGTCCATCTTTTAAGGACTTGTCGGTCTAGTGTTGAGATGTATCACAAAACCCCTAAGTTTATAGTTGTAAACGAGGAAGTACTCTAGCCTAACAAACAAATCACGGTGGGATGGAGCTTAAGTCCTCCTGCTCCACCCCCCCCACCCCGCTTTTTGGCAAAAGCTTTACTAAAATATAATACACAATAAAATGCACATATAATGAATTAACAGGGAAACTGCAAAGTGTACATTTTGGTAAGTTCTGACATATATATACCCATTAAACCACCACCACCATCAAGATTTGGCTTCAGTTCTAACACTACCGCTTTAATAAGTGTGAGAGCAGGTGCCTGTCAGCCCTCTCAGCTTCTATTCTCTCCTTAAACCACTACAGTCATGCTTTTGTCCCCACCGTGGCCTGAATTCACTCTTGCCAAGGGTCAACGGATTAGAGTCAGTTCTCAGTCCTTATCCTACTCACTTTCTCAGCGTTTTGAGATACAGATGGTCACTCCCTCTTTCCTTTGTTTTCTTCAGGGACACTGCTTTCTCCAGGATTCCTTTCCATCTCAGTGGCTGCTCCCTTTTCCCTCTCTTCCTGGCATCTTTTTCTGAAGTCTAGATGTTGAAGTATTTTGGGACTATTATTTGACACTCTTCTTTATTAGACCTATTATCTATGTCTCACAACTTTAAAAGTCATCCATGCCCTGGCTCAGTGGATTGAGCGTCGGCTGAGAACCAAAAGTTTGCCGGTTCGATACCCACTCAGGGCACATGCCTGGGTTGCAGGCTAGATTCCTCAGTGGGGAGCCACGTGAAAGACAACCACACATTGATGTTTCTCTCCCTCTCTTTCTCCTTCCCTTTCCCTCCATCTAAAAATAAAATTTAGAGGTCGTGCTTTGGGGAGAAGATACATAGTTTTTGGTCGAGAGAAAGATCTGGAAGATTATTGTTGATCCTGTGGTTATTTTTTTCCTTGCAGTTTCAGAAAAACAAGCCTCTTATTGTCATGTTTTCTAATCCAAAATTCATGGATATCTTTTTCCGAGATTAATTAAAAACCTCATTTTGTCTTTGAAAAAAAAATTTAAAAAATAGAAAGGGGAAGGGAGGGAGAAAAAGAAGGAGGGAAATATCAATGTGCATTTTCATGCCACTCATCTCCTCCTGGAGACCTGGCCCGCAACCTAGGCATGTGCCAATTAGGAATCAAGTCGGTGACCCTTTGGTTCACAGACCAGCACTCAATCTACTGAGTCACTACTGAGTCACCCCAGCCAGGTCCTCAAGCCCTTTCTTTTTGAAATGGCCCTTAGTTATGCAAGCCAGAACTACCTCCCAAAACCTAACATACTTGCATTTTATCCTCTTATTTCCAAAACTCCACTTTTCCCCAACTCCACAACCAAAGTTGATGCCAACACTGCAGCTCACCTGGATTACTGAAGTAATTTGTAACTCTACCTCCAGGCCTGGCCAGCTCCCTACATTGAGTTGATATTCTTGAAAAACCAAACTAACCCTGGCTGATGTGGCTCAGTGGATTGAGCACTGGCCTATGAACCAAAGGGTCACTGGTTTAATTCCCATTCAGGGCACATGCCTAGGTTGAAGGCCCAGAGACAAGCCATTGATATTTCTCTACCTCTCTTTTCTTTCTCCCTTCTACTCTTTCTAAAATAAATAAATAAAGTCTTTAAGCCCTGCCTGGTGTGGCTCAGTGGATTGAGCGCTGGCCTGCGAACCAAAGGGTTGCCGATTCCGTTCCTGGTCTACCGCACATGCCTGGGTTGCCGGCCAGGACCCCAGCAGGGGGCGCATGAGAGGCAACCACACATTGATGGTTCTCTCCCTCCCTTCCCCTCTGTCTAAAAATAAATAAATAAAATCTTAAAAAAATAAAGTCTTTAAAAAGAAAAAGAAAAACCAATCTAACCTAAGATACTGGACTACCTGAAACTCTTCTAAGGCTTCATTCTTTTTTTTTTTTCCTTTTAATATATTTTATTGATTATGCTACTACAGTTGTCCCATTTTTCCCCTTTTAAGGCTTCATTCTTAAAAGCCCCCAACTGTTGTTTTGTAAGGCGCCAGGTAGTGTAGCTACTTTCTTCTGCCTAACCTCACACTCCTCCTACCTGTTTTTTAAAAAATTAAATTTATTGGGGGATATTGGTTAATAAGATCATATAGGTTTCAAGTGTACATTTCTTTGATACTAGATTTGTATATTGCATTGTGTGCCCATCACCTAAAGTCAATCTATCTTCTGTCATCATATGTTAGGTTCCCTCCACCTCCTACCCACCACCCCCTTCCCTCTGGCTACCACCACATTGCTGTCTGTGTCCATAAGCTTCAGTTTTATATCCCACATATGAGTGAAATCACATGGTTCTTAGCTTTTTCTGATTTATTTCACTTAGCATAATATTCTCAAGGTCTATCCATGTTGTTGCAAACTGCAGTACTTCATTTTTTCTTATGGCTGAGTGGTATTCCATTGTGTAAATGGACCACATCTTCTTTATCTAATTTTCTATTGAAGGACACTTTGGTTGTTTCCATGTCTTGGCCACTGCAAATAATATCATGGCTTCAATGATAGAGGTGTATATATCTTTGCAAATATTTTTTAGTTTTTTGGTAGATACCTAGGAGAAAGATTGCTGGATTGTATGGTAACTGTATTCTTAATTTTTTGAGGAACTGCCACATCGTTCTCCACAGTGGCTGTACCAGTCTACATTCCCACCAGCAGTGAATGAGAGATCCCTTTTCTCCACAACCTCTCCATGTTACTACCTGTCTTGATGATGATAGCCATTCTAACAGGTATGAGGTAGTATGTCATTGTCGTTTTGATTTGCATCTTCCTAATAGCTAGTGAGTGAGGTTGAACATCTTTTCATATATCTGTTCACTGCTTGCATGTCTTTTGGGGAGAGGTGTGTGTTCAGGTCCTCTGCCCATTTTTTGATTGGATTGTTTGTTTGGTGTTGAATTGTATGAGTTCTTTATATATTTTGGATATTAACCCCTTGTAGGAGCTGTTATTTGCAAATATCATCTCCCATTCAGTTGGTTGCCTTTTTATCAATATTTTGTGTCAGTTCTTTTGCTGTGCAGAAGCTTTTTAATTTCATATAGTCCCATTCACTTACTTTTGCCTTTGGGATCAAACACATAAAATGTTCTCCATAACCAAGGCCCATAAATTTAGTACTTTTATGTAATTTGTTTCAGATTTCACATTTAAGTCTTTGATTCACTTTTTTTAAAGTAATTCTTTTAAACATTTTATTATTAGTTTTTTTGATTAATTATTTTTAGAGAGAGAGGAAGGAAGAGAGGGAGAGAACCATCAATGTGTGGCTGCCTCTCACATGGCCCCTAATGGGGACCTGGCCTGCACCCAAGGCATGTGCCTAGACTGGGAATCAAACCAGTGACCCTTTGGTTCACAGCCCATGATCAATCCACTGAACTACACCAGCCAGGGCACGATCCTTTCAACTAATTTTTGTGCATGGGGACAAACAATAGTCTAGTTTCATTCTCTTGCATGTGGCTTTCCAATTTTCTCAGCACCATTTTTGAAGAGACTTTTCCCCTTCCACGGTGTTTTTGGCTCTTTTGTCAAAAATTATCATACATGTAGTTTGATATCAGGGTTCTCAATTCTTTTCCATTGATTTTTTTTTTGCCCATATCATGCTGTTTTTATTTTCCTAGTTCTTCTGTAGTATAATTTGAAGTCAGGTAATGTGATACCTCCAGCTTTGTTCTTCTCAGAATTGCTTTGGCTATTTGGGGTTTTTATTTGGTGTGTTCCCATATAAATCTGATGATTTTTTGTTGTTTCTTAAAAAAAAAAAAAAAAAAAAAAAGACATTGGTATTTTGATGGGGATTGTATGAAATCTGTGTACTGCTGTCAATGACATGGCCATTTAACTATATCGATTCTTCCAACCCATAAATACAGAATATCTTCCCATGTTGGGTCTTTTCCTATCTCTTTTAATAATACATTGCAATTTTCAGTATATAGGTGTTTTATGTTAAGTTTATTCTTAGGTATTTTGTTCTTTTGGTTGCAATTGCAAAAGGAATTTTTTCCCTTTCCTTAAGTTTTGTTGTTAGTATATAGGAAAGCAGTGAATTTTTGTACATTGACCTTATATCCTCCAACTTTATTGCATGTTGTCTCTCACCTTTGCCTGGACTAAACTGTCCCACTTCACCTCCTACTCATCCTTCAAAGCTTGCCTGTTGTCATCTTTGGAGGTTCCCTTTATCACATACTCCCCCTTTCATCATGTCTTGCTTCTTTACAGCATTTTTGACAAGTCTAACTTTACACTATTTGTGATTTTTTAAAAAATATTCTATTTCTAGAGGGGAAGGGAGGGAAACATCAACGTGTGGTTGCCTCTCAAGCGCCCCCTAACGGGGACCTGGCCCGCAACCCAGGCATGTGCCCTGACTGGGAATCCAACCGGTGACTGTTTGGTTCGCAGGCCAGTGCTTGACCCAGAGCCACACCAGCCAGGGATATTTATGATTAAAAAAAGACTTTATTTTTCGACAGAGGGGAAGAAAGAGGGAAACATAAATGTGCGGTTGCCTTTCACGTGCCCCCTACTGGGGACCTGGCCCTGTAACCCAGGTATGTGCCTTGACTGGGAATTGAACCAATGACCCTTTGGTTTGCAGGCCGGGCACAATCCACTGAGCTACAGCAGCCAGGGCATATTTGTGATTTTTGTCAATGAACATGTCCCACCCTATGGATTTTCAATTCATTGGTTTCAGCTGTTGTCTCCTGTGCCTAATATAGCGCCTGGCCCAACAAGTATTTACTGAAAGACTGCTATGTCATCACCATTCCATAAATATCAAACCTATACACACAAGATATTTAAAAATTACTCCAAGGATACCTGGCTATTCCTTTTTCCCACAAAACTTTACCCTTAACATAATGCAGCCTAGTCTAGTTAATGGAACCCCTACTGGTTCCTTCAGCCTGGAAGAAACTTAAGCTTTGCCTTTCTCCAGCATCACTGTGTGTGAACTAAATGAAGTATAAATGACTTCACGCCCTGGCTGGTGTGGCTCAGTGGACTGAGTGCCAGCCTGCAAACCAAAGGGGCACTGGTTTAATTCCTAGTCTAGGGCACATGCCTGGGTTGCAGGCCAGATCCCCCATAGGAACATGCAAGAGGCAACCACACATTGATGTTTCCCTCTTCCCCCCCCCCTTCCCATCTAAAAATAAAATCTTTAAAAAATACTTAAAAAAAAAAATGACTTCAACAAGAATAGCCTCATCTGCACCTCCAGAGATGATGACTGGAATATAGGAATTAAGGAAAATGTTCATTTCCACTGCATTTATTCTAGTATAAAATATCTTAAAAAGAAAAAATTCACTTTCAGTACAACAGCTCTCATCCCTCCTTCTTGCCCTGGCAACTCCTGACCCATTTCCTCAGGGCCAGTTCAAAACTGAGCCTGTTCACTGTCGTTTTCACAGAAAACAACCAGTACCAGGGAAGTAGAGGATGGACGAGGATGACAATACTGTCCAGGTTCCACCCAAAGACAGGCCAGGTGGAGATTCACAGAATTCAAACAAAAAAGCCTGGTGGCCTCACAATGATGCAGTCTAACTAAAATGGGCTGTAGAGGAGATAGGGTAGGCCCACCAGAGGCTTTTGAGGACATCTCATGAGGCCAAGGAAGCAGTCTTGTGGAAAGTTTCACAGTTCTCCTGTTTTGGGGTTGGGGAAAGTCTAGAGGGCACCAAGAGCCTCACTCATTTTGGCAGAAATACTCTAGTGTGTTAAGCCACAGAAATGCTATGAACACTGAAAAGGCTATGAGGGGATGTAGGTTTCACAAAGCACAGTGATCACAGACCACAGCGGTGGGGGCCATGCTACTGATGGCGAAACTACAAAATCCAAAAGCAGGGACAGTGGCTTTTCAGGGAGTGACTCTGTACCAGTCATTGTACTTGACCCCAGGTCAGACAACCTGGGGAAATTCAAGGGGGCAGGAGGTATCACATATAAAGGACTTAAAACAAGCAGCTAGAAGGAGGGAATGGTAGGAAACTGCTCCAGGGCTCAGGAATACTGGGGGCTCGATGGACAATTGCACAAGAAACAGCACCAAGTAAATTTCCTGCTTAGCAGTCAGTTGGCAAGGGAGAGGATCCAGGAAGCAGTTGAAAGGAACAAAGATGGGATATTGAAGGCAAGTCTCTGGAGGCTGATCAGAAGCGTGCACACTGTACACCAGTGATGAAACACAACTCTGGACCCCAAATGGGAGAGGTGGTGGATAGGGGTGGGTATCACTGACTGGGAGTTGGTGGGTGAAACAGCATCACAGTAGCCATCACAGGGCCACAAGGAAATATGTGGCCACTAGGTCACAGAGGGCTTGTTCCAGGTTGGATGGGAAGGCAGTCTCACAGAGGAGGTCCATTGACGCCTGGGTGGTAGAAGGCACAGAGGTCCTCATATCGACAGTGGCCCTTTTTGGCAAAGTGTCGGCAAACAGGGCGGTCAGATTTGTCTGTGAACAAGTGAAAATGGGACAATTTAAAATGTAAGAAAGAAAATAAATGTAACAGAGAGTAGAGATAGAGAGGGCGGTCAGACTTCCTACTCCCTACCATTTCCAGATATTGTGGAATGGTAGTCTTTCTCCTGGGAGAAAAAACATTCAGGACTACTCCCACTTCAAGAGGACAAAGGGCAGCCCAAAGGAAAAGAGAGTGATAGGTATTAAATGTACACAGGCATAAAAAAAATGGGCCTCACCTTCCATAACCTGGGGTTCATTCTTGGGAGGGCAGGTATTCTTGACAAGTGACCAGCTTTTGAGCCTTCGAGGATGTCTCTGTTCTTTGTGAAAGCCTCCCCTGGAGGGATTACTACGGCCTGGTCCGGGAAAAGGAGGCTCAGCATTGACCCCCCACCAACCACGACCATATGGGCCACACCTGGGGCCAAAGTCTCCCCAAACTGGGCCTCTGCCCCGAGGAGGAGGTGGAAGAGTCAGCAGTGGTGGAATCATCAGTCCCCTTGATCCTGGAGGACCTCTGTGAAGAGCTAGAGAGAGAGAGAGAGAGAGAAAGAGACGAGACCATGGAAAGATGATCAATGGCTAACTTAAACCTGATAAAAAAGCTCTAATTTTTTTTTTACTTTTTATTGGAAGTACATTATATATACAAAAAATACACCAATTTCAAGTATACAACTTAATTATCACCAAAGTAAACACATTTGTGTTTTCACCACCCAGGTGAAGGGATAGGACCTTATTAACCTCCTCCCCAAAGGTAACCACTGTCCTGACTTTTAACACCATGGGTTAGTTTTTGCCTGTTAGTTTTCTGAACTTTGCATAGGTGGAATCATACAGTCTGCATTCTTTTGTGTCTGGCTCCTTTTGCTCAACATCATGTTTGTGAGATTCATCCAGGTTGCCTGCAGCAGGAGTCGTTTTCATTGCAGTGTAGTATCCAATTGCAAGTACACACAACTTATTTATCCATTCTACTGACGGTGGACATGTGGGTAGATTCCAGTTTGGGGCTATAACGAAAAATGCTGCTATGAACATTTTTATACATGTCTCTGTTAACATATGTAAGCATTTCTGTTGAGTATGTATCTAGTAGAGGCATTACTGGGTCCTAGAGTATATGTATGCTCAAATTTAATAAAATCAAATTTTTTACAAAGTGGTTGTACCAATTTATACCCCCACTACTGGTTGTTCCATAACCTTGACAACACTGGGCATTGTCAATCTTTTTGATATTTTGCAATTCTGCTGAGTTTGAAGTTTTTTTTTTTTTTTTTAAGCTTTATTTTTTTTTCATTTGCTTATTTTTAGAGAGAGGGGAAGGGGGAATAGGGAGAGAAACATCAGTGTGTGGCTGCCTCTTACACAGCCCCACTGGGGACCTGGCCTGCAACCCAGGCATGTGCCCTGACTGGGAATTGAACCGGCGACCCTTTGGTTTGTAGGCTGGTGCTCAATCCATTGAGCCACACCAGCCAGGGCCTATTTTTAATTTTTTTGAGGAACCTCCATACTTTCTTCCATAGTGATTGTACCATTATATAATCTCACTGACACTGCACAAACACTTCGATTTCAGAGTGGTATGATTTTATCTTGCATTTACTTGGCAACTAATGATGTTTTGTCCACTTGTTTTTGCTATTTAGATTTCAGTTTTTAAGAGGTGGTTATTCCAGTCGTTCACTATTTTTCTAACAGGCTGTCCATAAGAGTTCTTTATATATTCTAGATTTGAACTCCTTATTGCTTACATTTAAGTATCTTCTACTCTATTAATTTCTTTATGGTGCCATTTGATTAATAGAAGTTTATTTTCTAAGTTTATTTATTTTCTAGTTCAGTTTATAAATCTATATGGTTAGTGTGTGTTTCCTGTGTAAGAACTCTTATCTACTCTAAGACAATGTAATATATTTATTTCCTGGAATTATTTATCTTTTACACTTAGATCTAAGTTCCACTTGGAATTGGTGTTTGCATATGGTATGAATAAATCAGATTTCATC
>VMDR010005097.1:0-54288 GCA_007922815.1 Macrotus californicus | reverse complement strand
TGAAATTAAGAACTATTAAAATAGCCAGAGGCGAGGGGGGAGGGAACAGTGGGGAGAAGGGTTTTCAGGAACCACTATAAAGGACACATGGACATAACCAAGGGGGAGGGTGGGAGCAAGGGAGGGAGGTGGGATTGGCTAGGGGGAGGGGAGAATGCAGACAACTGTAACTGAACAACAATCAAGTAATTTAAAAAAAATAAAATAAAATGCAATTTAATGTGCATTATTAATATAAAGAGATAGACACCTGAAACAACAATGGGTGCATTTTACCTTTCAGGTGCTATTTTCTCAGTTCAGACTTCAGCAGGTGTGTACAACTGGGAGTAATCAAACACATGGCATGGCCTTCATACTTTGTGCCACATGTACACCTGCACAGGTTCTGAAGAGAAAGTCTAGGTTCCACCCCGCCTACCACACATATCTGCTGGCTGTCATACCTTGGCCAAGCATACTGCATGAGAAGTTTCAGGGTTTCCAGTATCTTCAATCTCGCCTCCTCCTCTGGTCCATCATAAACCTCCAGATAACCGAGGATGACTCGCTCCAGCCTCTTCATGTGCCGGACAGTTAGGATCCCCAACCTGCAAACAAAAGAGAAAACGTGATACCAAAGAGCTGAAGCAGGAGTACGGCCAGGCCAGCAGCCCAGGCACTCGCCTCCTCACAAAGGCTGGCAGGTTTCTTGCGTAGGTCCTGCGTAAGAGAATGCGGTGCTCGGGCTCCATGTGGGTCAGGACCAGCTGCAGCACCTCGTCACAGTGTGTGGTGGGGCGAGCGGTGTCTCCCTTCCAGTGCAGGGCTTTCTCCAGGACTGGAAATAAGTCCAACAGACACAGCAGCACAGCCTGGAGAAAGCAATGGAAGGAACGAGTCGTCCGTTGGCGTCCACTCACTGAGGTTTCTAAGCAACTTCATCTGTTCTCGGGGTCCATGTCATAGAATTCTAAAACTTACTAGTAAGAATCCAGTAAGTGCATATCACTTTATATTTTGTAACTTTTTTTTCCTTTTTACATTATCTCCATCTGACAGTCTCAAAAAAGTTAATACCTTCTCCTCACTGTGTTTTGCTAAGCTGTAAAATGGGAAGAAAGGCAGAGCTGGGACTTAAACCCAAATGTTAGGAGTCTGAGTCTGTTGTCACTAAATTACTAAATCCAAGCAATGTACTTATAATGAAACTGCTCCTAAAGAGAATTTAAGGAGAATCTGTGTCCCACTGAACTGCCCCACCTGAACTTTTAGTGTGTCTAGGCAATCTGTTCTCTCAGAGCTCTCCTGGGCTCTTTGGTTTTCTCTGTTTTTGTGGTAGTGTTTTTTTTTCTTATTAAACACCATCTCAAGAGTCCTAACCTTTCCGACTGTTAGCACCTGGATTCTCAATGCCCAAAATAATATTTTTTTAAAAGTAGCAAGGTGAAGGAAGGATTAAGGATGGGTAGGCATAAAAGAAGAAACATGGTTATTTCTACCTCTAATTTTATATAACTTGTTTCTTCTGTCTTGGGAATATTGTTCCCCCTCCTAAGAAACTCCTATTTATCCTTCGTAAGTAAATACCACCTCCTCTGGATTCCCCCTAAAACCACCCACCACCACCAAACCTGGTTAGTTGTCTATTGCTGGACACCCACTGCACTGTATACAAACCTCTTTTAATAGATGTATCACTCTGTACTGTGGACCTATGTATAAATATCCATGTATTTACATAAATATCTCCCAAAGGATTTCTTAAAGCCAGGAACCTTGTCTGATTCATTCACTCTTGGAACCTACAACAGTTACTGGCACACAGTAGGTACTCAATGCCTATTGGATGAAAGAATAAATGACACTAACATACCCAACACACGAGCTTTTAAGGTATGTTGATAATAAAGCAGCACAGAAGGAAGGGCACTTAAATTAATAAAAACAGAACTTTTTCGGACATAAATCTGTCCCCAAGCGATACACAGCTGACCCAGATGAAGACAAAACACTGGCTTTTCTGTGGCTCCTCAAGAATGCAGACGCTCGCTCGGTGTTGAGGTGTTTTCACTAGTCACTGTTTCCTCCATTTTCAGCTTGGCAACGGCTCTTAGTTACCATGCTCACTTTCAAAGAGGGGACAACGTCTCAACTATTCTTATTCACATAATGCCACCTTCCACTCAGATTTGAAAACTGAGACTCACGGTTACCCGCAAACCTTACGGTTACCTGAATGAGGTGGTGCTCCGGCGTGTACAGATGGTTGAAGAGGGCGTGGTACACGACCTGGGCCCTGTTATACTGGAGCAAATCGGCCGCAGGCTGCAATCGGGCAAATCAGCCAATTAAAAGAAAAGTTAGCCAACATCGGCAAAATGTTGATAATTTTAAAAATTGAATTATGGGTGTCTGAGATCCATTATACCCCTCTCTACTTCTCTGTATATTTTTAAGGTTCCACAATACACAGTTAAGAAAGAAACAAGCAAACCTCCTCGAGTAATAGATTGCCCATTTTGGTGCAATCCCTCTCAGGTTTGATTTTTTTGCTCCTTGAAAGTCAACTGCTAATTACTCAAAGTCTGGCTATTCAGTTTCAAAGTGGCCTATGTTTTATGTGCATAATAATAGTCCATGTTTTATATATAATATATAACCTATCAGACATAACTTCTACTAGGCTGGCAGATGGAATGACTATAAAGAGAAAAAAATACAAATAAGTGAATTTAGTCCCATAACAGCATTAACAGAAAGCCAGCCAATAAAACACATAAACACAGGCAACAGTAAAACAGTGACATCATAAGCGGGGTACAGCAGTAGGGTTCCGTCTCTCCCATCACCACAGATGACAGAGCAGGGGCTGCTTACCACGTTAAGCACAATGTGGTGGAGGCAGCGTACGCCCAGGACTTTGTTCTCAGTGTGGTAGTCATCTGAGATGAGCAGCGATGGGGGGAGGGTCCTTTCTAGATGCTGGTCCAGCCAGGGTCGGGTGACCTGCTGCAGAGTCCACGAGAAAACATGTTTGCTGGCAGGGTTGTTCTTCCAGGACTCCCTGAACCGGAATGTGAAACCAGATGAAGTAAAATGACACGGTAGTGGCTAGCAAGGAAAACTAAACTAAATACAATATTCCTCGTCTTTGGAAAAAATGCATCCCACGTAAGGTAACTCCTGATGTTATAACACACATTTTAAGATTTCGATCAAAATAACTTACAGAACTTACGCTAAATACATTTAACCTTCCCAGAACTCTGGGTCTAAAGCTCATCCAATGAGAAGTCATTCACAACCACAGCAATGCAAAGCGTCTGTGGTGACAGTGGAGGTGGTTAAGTGAAGGCATACTGAGAAGAGAGAGATGAGTAACAGAAATGTCTTCAGATTATTATTATTATACGGGAATGAATGAATCCATATTTGAACAGTATTTATAGCTTATGAGTTTACACACATTACTCAACTAATCTTCAAAATAACTGTAATAGGTAATACTGTCTTTATACTACAAATAACACTGAGGTTCGGAGAGAGCATCTGACCTGGTCCGACTCAGAAGCAATAAAAGGAGGCACCGTCCGCCTCAAAACTAAGCCTTTTAGTTCCAAGTCCCTAGTAAAATGGCAGTTACACGCATACTTTTTTGTACGACTAGTGTTACAGAGACACTCGCAGGGCTTTTGGTCCTGCCAGAAACACCCACGGAGACAATCCGTCCCCACCAAAAGGTCCCTGAAGTTTGGTCCCATCCAACACACCCATGAGCATACTTGATCCCAACAAACGGTCCCTGACATTTGGTTTTGTCAACATCCACGCTTCGGAAATGGCCCTTGGGTCCAAGGAGCCCACACCATTTATTTAAGCTGCTGGTTTACAGGATCAACACACAGAGTATGACCACGTTTTACGGGTTTAATAATCGTGCTGCGACTGTACTGCCAAAAATAAACCTTCTCCACCGGATGGTCTCACTGGTCACAGCACACGGGGTTGGGTGGATGGTCTGGCATGGCCCAAATGTCTTCGTGGGGGGTTTGGACAGGACCAGATATCAAGGACATTTTGGCTGAGTGAATCAAATGACCCCATGGTAGTTGTGGGGTCATTTGTCTCCACAAATGTCCCCAATCACAAATACTAACATACAAAGAAGCAAGTGGAAATTGAAAGAATACTTTATCTAATAATAGTGTAAAGCTTTCATTTTCATCCCAAACGCTGCTTCCATATCTAATAACTAATCCTACCCACACGCGATGAGTTTCAAGACCCCTAAGTTTAAGTTCAAACCATAAGTTTAAATCCTCTCCAGACTCCCACCGCGACCTCATTTGAGAAGGTTAAGTCTAAATGAACAGACAGAACTTCCAACTTCCAGGGCAGTCGTCCTGAAGGCTGGAAAGGGCACTAGAAATTGGAGTCTGAAGACCTGGGTGTTACTGTTAACTTTACCACTATCTAGTTATGTCGTGTATAGCAAGTCACCACCTTTCCGGGCGTCACAACGCTGTCATCTCACTGATGAAGGACCCCAGGTCCCTTTGAGCGCCAGCACTCTGAAACAGGCTGAAGCTCAATTCGCTGGCCCTTTCTGCAGGGTTACTCACTTGTTCAAATCGGGCTTGAGAAGCCCCATGACCACCGCAAATCTCCCTTGCTCGTCTTCATTTTCTCCGTGGAGGAACCCTGCCACAGAGCCACACTCAGTAACCTGAAGCAACGAGGCGAGCACCTCTCCAGCAACGTCCTGAGATGTCGGCCTGGTCCACGGTTGCTCCAGGCTGTGTGTGATGGCAAAAATATAGATGGGTCCTGCTAAGTGATGCAGGACTGTCTTCCGTGCAAGGCACACCAAGGAATTCTTGGCGGACTCCAGTTTCCTCAATAGCTTGATAAAAAGTAACCCAACGGCCGCCGCTTTCTCGGCCACTGCCGAGAAATCATTCTCTCTACCTTCCTGCTCCTTGGTTGGGGCTGCATACCTCTCCAGGGCTTTTGCCACCTTCCCCAGCATCTCGGGCATTTCACCGAGCGATGTCCCACTCCCCTCAAATAACTTATCACACTCTGTAGTTTCTAGGAGGGCATCGAGGTCTTGAAGAGCTGCATCTCTGGCCTTGCTCCGTCGGGGCTCCCGGCCGGTAAAAAGGTGCAAAATCTGGGAGAAGGCCTGTCCGAGGGCGGGAGAAGGGCACTCTCCAGGCAAGGAAGAGCCCTCCCGCGCTGGGGACTCCCGAGAGCTGTCAGGCTCCATCCCTGACTGCTGCAGGTGCCGGCGGGAGGGTATCCGCTAAAGAGGATGGGTAGGATCACCGGAGGGTGGGCTTCTCCCAAACGACAGGACTAAAGCCAAATGGAACGGCGACACGTCCAGGCGAAAGGACGGCAAGTCTCACCAGCAGGAGAGTAAAAAGTGTGCACAAAGGAAAAGACGCGGGAAAGAGAAAGGGACCTCTCTGGGAGCAGCAACACAACCTCAGACTCCCAACAGGGCGGCACAGGAATTTCTCCTGCCTACCTGAAGACTCAAAACAAAACAAAAAAAGTTTAAGGAACGAACCCTAACACAGGATACGAAAACCACTCGAGGAACCCGCAGCCGTTCCTGTGCATTCTGAGCCTATCAGGGTTTGGACCTGGCCAACGTCGTTGCCGCAAAGCACAAGGGCAGCTTCCGCCAACACAGCGTCAACTCTTCGCCATTTCACGACTTACTGTCGTAAAGCAATAAAGATCCAGGTTTTATTAAAGGGTGGAGCTATGGCCAAAATTTGCATGGAGAATAATCCACTCGCTTATTTTGTTTCTGTTTTCACTCACGAGGTAGAAGCAAGAGGAAAAATCCCAAACTATCGATGGTATTTTAAAAACATACAGGATCTTGTGTGTCAGTACTGATACAGATGGACTATGTCACCCTCTGTGAGAAGTTAGTGGATCATATTCGAGAATCCTTAATCCTCCTTTATAGCCGATCCTTTTGTAGTTCATAAGCGTGATGATTGGGTGTTCACGCTCTTGTGTGACATGTGCCACCCACAAACCTTGTTACGACAGCGGCACATTACCCGTCTGACATGAACTATGAGGATCCATTTAAACTTGGAGTTCTTGAAGGTCTTGGTCTTTTTCTCTAGTATCTTCAGTAACATCGTATAAATGTTACCCAAAGCTGTGTACTCTATGCGTGGGTTGTGAGCTGGGGTTTTCTTTCTCGCGTTCACATCCAATTCTAAAGAAATTTATCTCTGGTCCGTGCGATTAGTTTTTTAGGGTGCCAGACTCTTGGCTTTGGGAGGGCGAGTACCGCGGTCTGACGCCCGCGCGTCCTTCCTGAATTGCGGCGAGTGGGCTGGGCTGGGAAGTCTGTCTCCCGGCGGCTCGGCCGGGGGCGGGCGCCACGTGCTCTACGGCAGCCGCGCGCGGTGCTGGGTCTGGGCGGCAGGCGGCGCCTGGAGCCAGCCGGGGAGCTGGGGAGCAGCTTCGCGTTGCAGCCAGCCTCTGGTTCGTTTTGAATGGGAAAGGGAGCCATGGCTCCGCGCGACTCCTTTGTCCCAGTGGGTCTCAGACTGCGTCGGCAAGGCTTGCCCCCCTGCTGTGGGTTCTCTGAGGATGGAATTGTGTCCACTTGACCCAAGGGCCGGCCGGTCACAGTACCTGGCCAACCTTTGAAGTTCGTCCGTGATTTTATTTAGCTTCCTATTTTCTGAGGTAGCAGAGGAGTCAAGGCGTGGGCAGGAGCACGGAGAGTTAGGCGTCGGACACCTGGAGGGGTCGGAGAGCCGGCACGGTAGCCGCGGGGGTTGGGAGTAGGGTTTGAGGAAGCAGCCGCCGCTTTGATGCGCTGGTGGGCGGACGGGCTTAGACAACGCCACGCTCCCAGCAGGTCGCCTCCTGGCTTTGGGGTTCCACCCAAGAGCAAAGTACTTGTCTTGCAGAGGTCTCCCCCGCTACGCTCAGAGTTTCCTGGGGCCTGAGACCATGTATTTATCCTCAGTGCCTGGCACAATTTAAGTTACGCAATAAATGTTCTTTGAACCCCACATGCCCACACAGAAGATTGGCTGAATAAACCACGGTGCATCCACACAATGTAATTCTGTGCAGTCTCTGAGCCCCCAAGAATCCAGAGAAAGCCCCGCAGGATGTGGGATGCGGGATGTGTAGGGAGGGAAGTGTCACAAGTAGGTTCCCCCCAGGGCGTGGTTGCGGCGCGGAGACCGTACTCCAGGCCCGCCTTGGAGAGGACGCTGCTTGTAAGTATCCTACCTGTGATTCCTTCCTTGCTCCCTTGCTCCCTCACTGTGTGACCTCTCTGTGCCCTAATTCCTTTAATTGTAAAATGTAGGTAGTAATAGTCCCTACCTCTTAGGCTTGTTATGAGAAATAAAGAAGTTAAATATATATGTAAATAGCTTAGAGCACTCTGGGCAGTGGTAAGTTCCACAAAAGTGTTAACGCTTGTTAAACCTCCGCTTCTGTATTTTTAACTTGCTTTTCCTTTTCGGGGGATTTTTGTGGTTTGGACTCTTCCTCTCTCATTTGGCCTTGCCTTTTCTGACCAATTGGAGGCACTCAGGATTTTCTAAGCAATTTCAAACAGATCACAGATTATTTTCTCCCAAGTGGATTCTCCCATGCTAAGGTCCGTGTGCCCAGCAAGACGCCAATCCACAGAGAGTTACTGTATTCCTCCCATGTGGTAGCTTGTCTTCCCTGTTCCAGGGGCTCTCATTCCCTCATGAGCAAAGTACTTGTCTTGCAGAGGTCTCCCCCCGCCCACGCCACGCTCAGTTTCCTGGGGCCTGAGACCATGTATTTATCGTCAGTGCCTGGCACAATTTAAGTCACGCAATGAATATTCGTTGAACCCCACACGTCCATACACAGAGGATTGGCTGAATAAACCACGGTACACCCACACAATGCAGTTCTGTGCAGCTGTACAAAGGAATGAAGACCAATCTCTGTGGAAGGCCATGGAACTGTAGTACCTATTAAGTAATAAAAAGCAGGGTGGAGACCATGTATATGTTGCCTTTCTTCTTAGAAAGACCTATGTATTTGCTTACATTTTAAAGAAGCAATGGAAGTATAAATTACAAACTAATAAAAATGGTTAACTTCATATACTGTGTTTTATAGTTTGTCTTTGGAATCCTGTGCATGTTTTACATAATTTTAAAAGAAAATAACAAACTATTTTCTAAAAAAAAAGCCATTAAAGTATATGTGGAGTTACTCCTATATCCTCATGGAACAGTAAGAATCTGACTTTAACTTGTTATTTTCACTGTGCATCCTTACTGTGACACATCCTAAGGACAAAAAGGAATGGCAGAGACCAAACTGCATTCAGGTATAATATTTGTTAGTAATAATACTGCTATTGTTATTTAAATGCTATTGTATATTTTACATGTTTTACATATATGTATATAAAATACCAAATAAGTATTTTTTATTTTATTTTTTTTAAGATTTTATTTATTTATTTTTAGAGAGAGGGGAAAGGAAAGAGAAAGAGAGGGAGAGAAACATCAGTGTGTGGTTGCCTCACACACGCCCCCTACTGGGGAACCTGGCCCGCACCCCAGGCATGTGCCCTGACTGGGAATTGAACCTGCAACCCTTTAGTTCGCAGGCTGGTGCTCAATCCACCGAACCACACCAGCCAAGTCAGTAAGTATCTTAATATTGTTAGAAACCAAGGTCTTCAGTAAAAGACAGAAGAGACAGAAATATCAAATCAGTCGAGTTGGGTATAAATTCTGTAATAAAAAATTTGAAGTGACAAGAAGCAATGACAACCCAATGGCTCTGTGTTCAAATTCATAACCTGAATGTCGTTAACCACTAAGAGGAACCAGGACTTCTTTAGGAAATTACTGATTTTATAACTGGAGTATCTGCATGTAATTTTATTATGCCAGAAAGCAAGGTAGCTATCAAATACTACTGAGGTTATGTCAGAAAAACCCAAGATCAAAGATGAAGGGGCCCCGTTTGGCCAAAGATGGAACAATTTGGGTTTAAAAAAAAAAAAGAACAATGACTAATAGATAGAAATATATCAAATATATACAAATCCATGAATTCATAGTAATACTTAAAGAGAAAAAAAATCCCTCGTCATTCAGCTAAGTAACCAACTCTTTATTTACAAAATTGGTAAGCTAGAAGGAAAAATCAATATTTACTCTGCTATATATTTTAGGGTGCCCAGATAGTCTGTAAGGATAACAAATGCAACAGAACCGGTGGAATTAGAAAGTCAGCGTCCACAGTTCCGAATGAAGCACTGAGAGTAGGCAACCATCATCTATGGCTCTGTTGAAATTACGGGATGGAATGTGGATGGAAAACTTTACACTGGCCCGATCGAGCTAACGACATCGGAACCCACAGATTATCTTAACATCACTGAAAGTGAGACAGCCAGACACCCCGTGCTCCTGACGGAACACAGCAGGAATACAATACTATTTATGAAATATTCTTGCACAAAATTAGAGCCTAAATCTAATCAAATGTCTAGATGTCATTACCAAATGGGAAGAAATATGGAGAACAAAGAAACAAACTAAACGAATCCAAAACAATATCATCAGCCAAGCTAAGGATGTGGGAAATTCCACAAATCACCAAGTTTCTTCAATAAATAACCAGCATGAAAGAAATGGCGTACAGGAAGAACTGAGATCGAGTAAAAGTATTTTAAGACACCTCAAGTGCAAATGTTGGATCCTGTTTGCAATAAATAAATTGTAAAAATATGTAATGCAATTGGGGAAATTTGAATATAGATTCATAACTGGGGAGTTCATATAATTCGTCATCTGCACAGGATGCTTTGAGAGTTAAAGGACAGGCTATGGATAGTTATGCTGGTACAGAGATGTAAACTGGGTCTGTCCCAGGTGAACTTGATTGCCTGGTACTATACCACTTTGTGGAACTATTGCGAATATTATCCTTGTGGCTTTTTATATTATATTAGTTTCAAGGGTACAACATTATGACACATTATATGTGTATACTGTGAAATGATCGTCACAGTAAGTCTATTGATATCCACCACACACAGCTACAAGTTTTTTCTTGTGATATGACCTTTTAAGATCTACTCTTTGGGCAGCTTTTGAATATACAATACAGTGTTAGTAACTATATTCACTGTGCTATGCATTATATCCCCATGACATATTTGTTTTATAACTGGGCGTTTGTACCTTTTCACTACCTTCACCCATTTTGCCGGCCTCCCCACCCCCCTACCTTTGGCAACCACCAATCTGTCCTCTGTATCTATGAACTTGGTTTTCTTTTTTTAATGTTTTTAACGCTGTTGGTTAGAAAAACAACTCTCAATCATTTTAGTCTCAGAATCTTTTACACTCTTCAAAATTACTGAATCATATTTCACAAAGATGGCTAGAATCAAGAACAAATTTTGGCAGGGATGTGGAGAAATTGGAATGCTTATACATTGGTGATTCAAATGTAAAATGGTGCAACTGCTGTCGGAAAGCGTGACAGTTTGTCTGAAAGTTAAACACAGAGGAACATAGAGTTAAACATATGAGCCAGCAATTCTATTCCTAGGAATACGGCCAAGAAAGTGAAAAGCACGTATTCATACAAAAACTTGGACACAAATGTTCACAGCACCATTATTCATAATCGCCCAAAGTGAAAATAACGTAAAAGTCTACCACCTGATGAATGGATAAACAGAATGGGGTATCTGGGTACAATGGACCGCTATTTATCCATAAAAAGGAATGGGGTTCTCGTGTATGTTATAAGATGGATGAACTTGAAAAGCATTATAGTAAGTGAAATAAGCCAGACACAAAAGATCCCATTTATATGAAATGTCCAGAATAGACAAATCAGAGTCAGAAAGTAGATTGGTGGTTGTCAGGGAACGGGGCGAAGGAGAATTGGAAATGACAACCAATGGGTCTGGGCTTTCCACTGAGGGGACGAGAGTATTCTGGTGTTAGCCGGTGGTGGTGGTTACCCAACCTTGTAAATATACTAAAACCTACTGAATTACGTACTTTCAAATGATGAATCCTATGGTATGTGAATGAAATCTCAACTTAAAAACTAAAAAGTATTGAGGGCCTCAAAGAGCTTTGCTTCATGTGAGATAGATTTTTTCTGTATTAGTAATTAAAACTGACAAACTGTTAAAATACCCATTTAATTCCTTTAAAAATAGAAACAATAAACCCATTATATGTTAAGCACTTATTTTTATGAAAAATAACTATATTTCTTCAAACAAAAAAAAACAGAGAAGAGTGGCCTTGTTTTTACATTTTTGTAAACAGATTTGTAAAAATTTGCGACCCTCTTTCATATCTGCCTTAGTAGGAGACAGCTGGGTTCTCGGATCTGCTGTGGCATTCAATCTGTGTTGAAAAACTCCACTGTGCATTCATAAGAGAATGAGAGTGAAAAAGATAAGCAACATATTACTATTATTATAAAAATAGTTTTGACTTGGCAGACCTCCTGATAGGGTCTTGGAAACCTGCAGGAGTCTGCAGCTCACACTCTGAGAACTGCTATTAGAAATACACAAATATTGCCCTGGCTGGTGTAACTCGGTGGACCCAGCATTGGCCTGTGAACCAAAGGGTCACCGGTTTGATTCCCAGTCAGGGCATGTGCCTGGGTTGTGGGCCAGGTCCCTGGTTGGGGGTGTGTGAGAGGCAACCAATTGATGTTTCTCCTGTGCATTGATATTTCTCTACCTCTCCTCCCTCCCTTCCCCTCTCTCTCAAAATAAATAAAGAAAATCTTTTTTAAAAAAAGAAATGCACAAATATTAATGATATCTGGGATTCACTTTAAAATACTCCATGGCAGGGGTGCTGGGAAGGAGTGAGCATGAAATGGGTGAAAAAGATTATCAACTCTTGACAATGTCAAATCTGAGTAGTGGACCATGGTTGTTCTTTCTGATATTACTGTGTTTTAGTGTAAGTCCGAAACTTTCCATAGCAACAAATTCTTGTTATTGCTCTTATTTTTAATCGATGTTGGTTTAACTGAGCAAAGACCCGGAGACGACAAGAGGCAAAACCAAATGAGAGTTTGGGTATATAATGATGCAAAGGTGGATTTGATACAGTTCCTGCCTTCTACAGGTTTTCATCTGCTGAGGGACACAGTGACAGACAGATGTGAGAAAGAGTTATAGTGAAGGCATCTGAGAAATAATCTGTCCCTCTTAATGAGCGCCAGGCACTCTGCTCACAGCCACCCTGGAAGGCTGTGTCCTTATCTCCATACTGCCGATGAGGAAACTGAGGTGTGGAAAGTTGAGTAACTTGCCTAAGGTGTCACTGCAGAAAATGATAAAGCTGCTACTAAAAGCTAAGTCCCTTTAACTCTCAAAACCAGTGTTCTTCACAACCTTCCCCTTCCTTTCTCATCTGGCCAGGTACACAGTCCTGTAATGTCATTCAGTGTTTACCTCGTGGATGCTCCCCTCCACAGAGGCCCAGGCAGTGACCCAGGGAGTCTTTAGGAGAACTCCTAATAATGTCAACTGGGTGGTCTTCACACTCCCCTGTCCCTTCATTCAGTCTACACAATTTGAATTCAGGGAGGAAGCATTTTATTCACATTTGTCTTTCTCTTCTTGACTTTATCTTCCTCTAGATTTTTTTTTAAATATTCACTCGAGGGTATGTTTATTGATTTTAAACAGACAAGAAGGGAGAGGGGGAGAGAGAAACATTGATCTGTTGCCTCCCCTACATGCCCTGACAGGGGATTGAACCCTCAAACCTAGGTATGTGCCCTGACCGGGAATCGAACCCTCAACCTCTTGGTGTACGGGACAACGCTCCAACCCACTGAGCCACCCCAATAGGGCATCTTCCTCCAGGTTTTGGGAAGCACTCAGACAACTCTTAGAAGAATAAATGAATTTAGTGGCAGCTGTACTCCTGAGGAATTTATCAAACACGAATAACCATATGTAAAGATATAGGTTCAAGCCCACCAGGATAAACAAGGAGGTTCACTGTGTGACTGTTCATCTGGCAAAAACCTAGACAAACTGAAAGTTCATCAGTGGCACATCCACACTGGGGGATTCTCCCACCATTGATTAAAAGAAGTGGCGCTAAATCAGAGGACAGGAGGGGTTTCCACAAGGTGCTGTTCCCTAATGAATGTGAGATATAAGAGATGCTGTGATTCCCTGTTTATAAGACAGTGCTTTAAAAAATGAATGCCTATGTGCGTAAATACATACATATGTGTAGGTCTCAAAATAATTAAGGAGAGAATAGGGGAGGTTGCCCCAGGTTCTGGCGAGAGATGACCCTGGGCCCTGATGTGGGGAAAAGAAAGCGAGGAAGATGGAGGAGCCAAGCAAAACAAAAAGAATGGAAAGAAAAAAAACAGCCAAGCCTTGTTACAAAGCGTGTATGCGACCGTATATACGTACCTATGTAAAATTATGTATGTGTGTGGTTATGCATAATGAGATTAAACTGTAAAGTATTTCCTTTAGGAGAAATGGAAGAATGCAATAAATTCCAGAGATTTTGTGGCCAAGCATTTAGCAATGCCTCTCAGTTTTCCAAAGACCATAGGATTAACAATTTGGGTGGAAAAGCTCTTCGCAAGGAGAAGCAAAAGTGAGAGAAAGTAGTAAAGAAGGGTTTGCTGTCCTTCCTCCTAATGAGAGTAACGACTGATGTGATTACAGCAGGACAGTTTGCCAACTCGTCTTTCAAGGTTCATATGGTCTAAATGTGGTTAATAATAGGATTTTGAAACACTCTGTAAGATAATTACTGCTTGCAACAGAGCTACTTTTCTGATTACGGGCCAAATGGGAAAATGATAGTACAATATTTACAGCCCTGAATGCCCGTGGAGAATGAGGCCACTCCTACGTTCATTTACATACGAAACGACAACACTTTAAACATTTATTATGAAGACGGGCTTGGGCTGAAGAGACTACAAATTATTTTGAAGGATCCGCATGTTTATAAGATATGTAGAACAAGCACCACGTGGTCCTTAACGAGCCCAAATCACTTGACACAATGTAAAGAGAGCTATAAACAAAAGAATCTCCCAAACGTGCACTATCCATCAGCATTTTTTAAAAGTCATGGCAATGTTGAAAGTCGGGCCGAGTCATCTTTCACTGTGGCACCAAGTGCAATGTCCATATACCTTTCTCCCACCTAAGATCCTGTGTTTGCTCAGTGTCCTGTACAAGTCTGTGCCATCAGTTGAATTTACTGCAAGGATTTTGATTAAGGCAGCGTGTGATCTAGGCGCATCTTCCCCAAGGACTGCTCCTCCCACGGGGGGCGTGGGGCCTGCTGATGTCTCCCCTTGAGGGCCTCATTCCAATGGCATTCCCGCTCCATGCTCTCTGCTCAATTACTCCCATTAGAGCTCCAAAATGCTCACTCTATTCCATCAATAAAACGTTCTTTCTGATTCCATAAGCCTTCTCAGCAACCACTCTCTTTCTCTGCTCAGTAAAATGTCTCAACACAAGACGCAAAGCAATAAACCCACACATGGTGTCCTCAGTTCCCCACCTGCCATTCACTTAGTATCACTTAGTACTTTTTTTTATTATGGAAAGTTTGAACTTGGTTATATCGCACAAGTTTTTAGAACTTTTAACATTCCCCCCCTCCCCCCCTTTTTAATGCCATTGAAGAAACAAGGCCATTTGCGTTGCAAAAGGACTGCATCTCAGAATTTGGCCCATGGCTGCTTCTTGATGTCATTTAATTTGTTCCTGTATCTCTTCCGTTTCCCATAAATATGCTAGTTAGGTCTAGAGGCGGGATTCAATTCAGGATCCTTCCGCTTGAGGGTGGGGCTGTGTACCTCTGACTGTGTCACAGGAGGCACTGAATGTCCCACTTTTACTGATGATAAGAGAGATTTATCTGACATACAGTTACCTGTGAATTTTTCCCCTGGTGACTTAGCAGCCACAGGTAATCATTGCTTAATTCTTGTAGTTCATTAAGGATTACGAAATGGCAATGGTGTAATTCTGTTATTTTCCTTTGCATGTTTTACCTGGAACTTTGCCTTAAATAGAACTTCCCTAGTTATTCAATCACCCTGCAATACAGCGTGTACAGGAAAAACGGACTAAGTGCTTGACCCCTTCCCTTTACCAGTTTTTAGAATGACAAGTTGAGCATCCTAGCAGCCTTCAACAAATATCTATTTGTTGTTCTTAGATCTCAAAGAATTTTATATTTTTGATGAGTTTTATTTTATTGTCATTATTCTCTTTATACTCCAACTGTCCTGTCTTTTGCTTTTTAAAAATATTTTATTAATTTTTTTAGAGAGAGGGGAAACGAGGGAGAGAAACACCGATGTGCAAGAGATACACCTATCAGTTGCCTCTCGCACGCCCCTGATTGGGGACCTGGCCCGCAACCCAGGTGTGTGTCCTGACTGGGAATTGAACCAGCGACCTTTTGGTTCAGTAGCTGGCACTCAGTCTGGACCATCTGATTCTTGATCTTTCCTGAAAACCTTCTTTTCTTACTTGTGGTGAGCTCATTTTTCCTGGTTGCCCTTTCACTTCCTGTCACTCCTCCTTTCGCACATCCTCTGCCTTCACCTGGTCCTGAAAGGCCTTAGCTCCGCAGGACTCATCAAGCATCCTTTCTTGTGCCCTGACTGGGAATCAAATAGGTGGCCTTTCTGTACACAGGCTGGTACTCAATCCACTGAGCCGCACCAGCCAGGCTGTGTCCTATCTTTTGCCAGAGGGAGTCTAAAACAATTTTTTTAAATACACTTTATTTTTTAGAGCAGTTTTAGATGTACAGCAAAATTTAGCAGAAAATACAGAGGTTTCCTATATGTTCTCTGCCCCAACACATGCGTAGCCCAATGGGAATCTTTTTATTTTGGCTCCTATGACTTTTTTTTTTAAGTTTTCATTTATTTATTTTTAGAGGGGAAGAGAGGGAGAAAGAGAGGGAGAGAAACATCGATGTGTGGTTGCCTCCTGAGCACCCCCTACTGGGGACCTGGCCTGCAACCCAGGGATATGTCCTGACTGGGAATCAAACTGATGACCCTTTGGTTTGCAAGCTGGAGCTCAATCCACTGAGCCACACCAGCCAGGACTCATTTTGGCTCCCATGTCTTTTGACATGACTCAATAGTCTTGGAATTCTTCCTTGTTTTCTAGAATGAGAAGATTGAATCATCCATTTTTCCAAAGATGATTCCTTCTAAGGAAAAATGCTATTTAAAGGCTGAAGCCCAAACAGTGGGATGTCATTGCTTCTGGCTTTTTATTAATTTTAGGTGCCCAGGCTTAGAAAACACATCTAGGGGAAAAAAAATGTCCTTTAGAAAGAGAAAATAAATCATAAATTCAAATTGATGCTGGCAATTTAAATGGAAGATTCCAGGCTTCTACTGTTTAAATATGAGACGTATACCTCTTCTTTTTCACTGAAAATATTATTTCCTAATAACATTAACATTATTAGTTATTTGCTTTGTCCTAAATATACACATAAAGGTATTAAAATAGCAACAATTTAAGATTTCTTTGCTGAGTTGTTTTTTTTTTTTTTTGTCTTTAGAATATATCTGGTAGTTACAAATTCTATGCGAGTCACTTAAAAACTTTTTTATGGGTATGTGACCAACTTGATCTATAGTTAGATGATTCACTTATTTTTCTTTTCAGTCCTTTAGGAATGACTTCTTCTCATTCACGTTTCAACACAACTCTGCCTCCACCCCACCAATCAGCAAAACTGCTCTTTTTCAGACTACCAATAGCCCCTCAACTGCTAAATTCAGTGGACACATTTATATCCCTCTTATTTGATCTTTTTTTTTTAGATTGTATTTATTTATTTTTTGAGAGAGGGGAAAGGAGGGAGAAAGAGAGGGAGAGAAACATTGATTGGTTTCCTCTCACACGCCTCCAACTGAGACCTCCAACAGGGCAACCCAGGTGTGTGCCCCGACTGGGAATTGAACCGGTGACCTTTTGGTTCTCAGGCTGGTGCTCAATCCACTGAGCTATACCAGCCAGCACTGGACCATCTGACTCTTGATCTCTCTTCCCTGAAAACCTTCTTCTCTTACTTGTGGTGAGCTCGTTCTTCCTGGTTGTCCTTTCACCTCCTGTCACTCCTTCTCCTTTCCCACATCCTCAGCTTTCACCTGGTCCTGAAAGGTTTTCATTCCTGAGGACTTGTCAAGGATCCTTTCTCACAGCCATCTTTCCCTCCGGAAGTGAGCTCCTGCTCCCCACAGCCTTCGCTACCATCTGTGTGTCCAATGCTCACTGCGGGCCTCCCGCCCGTACCCATGGCTGAGTGTCAGTCTCAGGCCTTCAAATTCCTATCCAGTATCTTCTTATGTATGCCTCGTGAGTTAGTTTTATATTTCTGAACTGCAATTTGAATCTTCACAGAGCTTCCAAAGCTTTTCTTCTGTAATTTTCATTGTTATCGAATAACCATTCTGACTGAATTCCATCTACCGAGTCCTTCCCTCCTTCCCCACATGCATCCTATTAACAAGTTCTACTGATTTTCTCTCCCCCAAATATCTTGAACTCATCAATTTTTCTTTGCTGCCACTATTACAACCTCAGTCCAAGTCCTCTTTACCCAAAGCAATCCAATAGCCTCCCAACTGGCCTCTTTCTTCCCTTCTTGTCCTCCCTCCTATCTCCATTAAATTCTTAATTCACACAACGTCACTTTCCTGCTTAAATCTCATTATCATAATTTAAAACTCCTTACCGTGGCGGCTAGCCTCAACATGGGCTGACCCTCGGGTCCCTTCGACCCCATCTTATTTCTCTCTGACCATACTCCAGCCACATTGGATTTACTCTCCAGCAATCCAAGCTCTATTTGGCCTCAAAGTTCTCACATACACCCTTTTGTCTGGTCTTTCCGCAGCTCTTGTCATTCTGGTCTCAGCTTCAATGCCTCTTGCTCAGAAAGACCTGTCTTGCCTCTATCTTCTTATCCCTCGAGTTTAATTTAGGGAGGTACTACACACTTTTTCCAGGTTGGCACACGTACATGTTATGTTTGCATCTCTCTGTCCCATTAGATTGTGAATATCTTGGGAATAGGGATCATTCTGGTTTTTGTGCAGCGGCACGGTGGCTGGCATGCAGCAGGCGCTCGATACACATTGGCTGTTGAATAAATATGAAAATTAGAAACTGCGTATTGATTTTCCTCAATATTTGACTCTAAGTGCAATTATCCATATCGGACTTCTATACAAATAGCATATTGGGTGGGTATCAGCTATGCCCGATGAAGTAAAGCAAATCAAAATCTGTGTGCAGCACCTGTGACTCTGTACGTTCAATAAAGGACACTGTATTAAATGGGACAATTAAGGGTAATACACAAACTTTACTTATAGACTTTTCACTTAGCCCTCCTATTTAGGGGGAGGGACTAAATCTCTATTACTTTAGAAATAAAAATGGCTTATATTTGAATACGATTTTGAGTCCTTTAAAAACATTCTTTAACGTGTTGATAACTTTTTGAAGCACACTCTGAGGCAGTCACCACATCTCCATTTTAGAGAGGAGAAAAGTGAGGCACAGAGAGATTAAGGAACAAGGCCAAGGGTCTCCCAGCTCATTAGAGGCAGAGCTGGGCTTCAAACCCATTCTTGGAATTCTAATGCCGGTTTTGTTTATTCCACTGTACAACTTAACCCCAAAATGAGGGGCAGAAGAGAAAGTAACCACGATTTTCTAAAACCCAGCCGCAGTTCATCACTGACTCACTAGTCAACCTTTTTCAAATACTGAGCTCTTCCCCTTTATAAAACTAATAGCTGCGAACAAACATCATTCAGAACTGCTCTTTCTTCATCTGTGCTAGCTTCATGCATTTCTCTTTTTAAGCCAGACTTTAAAGAAATGACTTCCATTGTATTCTATAGGAATGCCTTACTTTAAGAACAACTGATTTTTTTATAAATTAAAAAGTGAAAAAGTTCTTAGATCTCATTTAAAGACTCAACATACAATTCTCTTAAATAATGGAATCCACCTGGCACATTAGACAATTACACCAATCAATGTTCACAATTGCCAGAACATGTGAAGCAGGGATGTCTATAATGCAGTGCCTGTTTCTCAGTCTGAATATGTTTCGAATCTTACAAGGTGTAATGGACTTCCTGGGTTACTGTCTTTGCTATATCCTCAACATCTAGTAAAGGAAGAATTTCCTGCTTTGCAGAATAACGAAATTGAGGACATTGCATTCTAACCTCAAAGAAATGCAGGTTTCCTTCTGTAGGCATTTTTTCTTTCAAAAGGGTTGCTTAAAGTGGTTCTTAAAAGATAATTCTAGCTTGCTAAATTTAGGGTATGAAAGAGCCCAAAATGGGAATATCCCATGGCTAATTGTGCAGGAAATGTTGGTATGTGCAGCAAAGGTAGGATGTCCTACCGTTGGTGCCTCTTGCTCTCTCTCTCCCTTCCTCTCTCTCTCTCTCTCTCTCTGCCTTGACACACAACATATAATTTAGCAAGGTGAAAAGTTATTGGAGGCAGTGAAGAACACTTTACCACCATCACTGCATGTTAAATTAAAATGATTTCATATCTGAGTTATTTCTCAAACCACCCTGATGTCAGAGCTATGTTTCAAAATTTATCAGCAAGGTATCAGAAAATGCTTACCTTCATATTCAAGGCAGATTTCTGGTCATTCTCTGTTCACTTGCAAAACAAGATGTTAGCTGTAAAATTTCACACAAGAAGTGTACTGGTATCTAAAGCTTTGAAATGCATTGAACAGTACATTGATTAAAGCTAGATGGATAGATATAGGATAATATAAATGTAGCAAAATGTTCATTGTAGAATGTAGGTGGTTCACTCTACTAATTCTTCAACCTGAAAAGAATAAAGGTGGCAGGTCCCAAGGTTGGTGGGGACCTGCAACTTAGGTCCCGTTCTGAGATGGTGTCAGTAGAGACAACTATGTCGCATCTGAACAGCCTGGGCCCTTGACACCCAGCCAAGCTTCCCACACACCAAACTGGACAGATGATGGATGCGGCGTCTTTGGGGACTCAGAGAACAGACAGCTCAATGGTTCAATAGAGGGTACAGAGGGATGGGAGCAGAGCGTTGATCTGCGTGACTTGGAGACTCCTGAATTATTGAGAGGAAAGAAGGCACTGTGGATGGGGAGAGTTGGTGGCTTGAGGAACAAGGGCAATTTAAAGGGAAGAAGACAACACGTTTCTGGAAGGCCTGAGTAGGTCATGGAGATTCATGCTTACAACATAATACTGAAGACCACGGTGAAGTTGTTTGCCCCTTGGTCTCAATCATCCAGATTTAAAATACTCCAGGGCCTGTTTAATTTGTCTTTTTTTTCAGCAGGCATGAAATCCGAGTAAAATAATTCGACAAGGATTTGGTCAATGCTGAAGAAGGCAGAAGATGACTCTCTGGCTAGACATAGTCACACTGTTGTATTTTGGATTTGTTTGGATTTTTTCCTGACTGAAGCCCAACTTGACATCCACTCTGCTTCCAGATCAATTTCTCCCACACTCAGGCAGCTCTGGCTTTTCCTTCTTTTGGGTTAGGATTTATTGGCCTTGCTCACATTGCGTTGTGTATTTAATGCATCACAGTCACTGTGTGTTCTATTCCTGTCTTTGAAGGCATGAGCCATCTTCTCACTTAGAAACTCAAAGCTGGTCCTTGGGGGAGCTCACAGCATTGTTTGGTTAGAAACTCTTAGTAATTGGCATATCTCTTGAATCATTCATGACAATCACAGCCCATCAGGAAGGTTCTGCAATGGTCTTGGTGCTCTCCATAATATTAGAGGATAGGCGGGGATGAAGAAAAAGAGGGTAAAGAAGTTAAGAGGGGAAAAAGGAAGGAGAGAGACAAGATGATGGATAAGAACAATATGCTGTGGCACAGCACTGGTGGGGAGGTGATGAAGACTCTGAAAAGGGCTCAGGGGCCATTGCACTGTGTTCGTGTGCCTGCTGGTGCCATCAAAGATCCCCTTCATCTACAGAGCAGTTTGTCGTTGAGACTGTCACATAAGGGACAGAATCAGAAGCCGTGCCAAGGCACAAGGTGGCATTGGTCATGCCCTGTCTATACAGCATGCTAGTTTATCAGAAGAGGAATTAAATGAGTATGATTTTTTTAAATAGAGGATCTATAAGAATCCAGTGCTGTTGATGGTCTGAGGCATGGCAAACAAGTTTCATTTGTTTTCATGAATGGCATTAGTTGTAGAAGCCTGCACCACTGTGCATCAATTTGTCCTTGTTTCCAATTTGATGGCATCTGGGGCTCTGAATTTGTGCACGTGGTTTTAACAGAAGATTCACCTTTAAATGAGTAATATGGTCAAGGTCATCTGAGATATTGTGCCACCCAGCCAGAAGAGGGTGGTAGAACGGAGGACAGAGGTTGAGTTTGGTTTAGGGGGTAAATCATGGCAAAATTGGGAGGCATCCAGGCTCTAGAGAGAATGGGAAAAGCCTTGGTGAAAGATGGGTGACTTAGAGTTGGAATGGAAAAACTGATGGGGGAGAAAGGGGATGGGAGGGCACAATTTTTCAAGGCACCTATTGTCCCAATCTATCAAAGTCAGTGATTTTCAAATTCTGCTTTGAGTTTCTCACCTTCAGTTCAATTACCAACTTTGTCAATGGTTGATCCACATAAATTTCTTTAAAAGAAGTAATCCACTGTGGAGTTAAAAAACAAAATAAAACTATGTCCCTAGATAATGGCAGGCATAAAACACATTGGACACTTATCTGGGTTTTTTGCCTTCCATGACTACATCAGTCCAGGAGCTCGATCTGCCTCTAAAGGTATTGTGGGTCAGCGAAGACGACATTGAACCTCGAACTGCACAGTCTGAGTTTGTGCCTCGAGCCTGATGCTTATCTGTGTAATTATGAGTAAACCATTTATTTGCTTTTGTCAACACTCTTTCCTAATTTCAGACTCAGAGGGATATTTACAGAAAGGAAAGCAAGTTATATTTTGTGAAAGAAGTTGGTGGTTACATGCTCATTATCTTTTGATTGATTGGTGTTTGCCCTAGATCACTGGAACCTTGGTGCACATGCTTATCCACTACCTTCCTTTGTTTTCGTTTCCCCTTGGAAACACGTTTTCAGTGCAAATTCTTTTTTAGTAATAGAAATAGTACCAGGTATACTGTAGTTGGCCATGAATAGTTTGTGCAGAGAAAAGCATTGGCTTACCTCCCAAACGGCACCCACATCTTTTAAAAGCCTGATCTAGCCCTGACTGGTGTGGCTTGTGGATTGAGTGCCAGCCTGCAAACCAAAAGGTAGCCAGTTCAGTTCCCAATCAGGGCACATGCTTGGGCTGTGGGCCAGGTCCCCAGTCAGGGACGTGCAAGAGGCAACTGATCTATGTGTCTCTCACACGTTGATGTTTCTCTCCCTCCCTTCCCCTTTCTCTAAAAGTAAATAATTTTTTTTTAAAAAGGCCTTATTGAAAGAAACTTCAGGATTCTGTCTCCCAAGTCCCAGGTCTCTGGCAGCACAGGACCGGCTCACTTCAGCCTCTCCCACAACTTTGCACTGAATCGTTTGCGTTCTCAGGCACACAACAGGCTGGTTCATCCTGGAGTCCTTTCGTCTGTCACTCACTCGAAACTCAGCTCAGGTATCATCTCCCCACAGACACCCCTACTGTCACTTCCACGCCAGTTGAACTAAGGATCCCTCTGCCACAAGGAGCTTGCTTACCCAAGACAGTGTGCCCACACCCTTTCCCCGGGTGAGGATTAGCCCGTCTTGTGGTGCCTGGCCCAGTGCCTGGCCCAGGTGGCAGCCACTCTAGGAATGCTGACATGAGGAACAAGTCCACACGAACGATGATGAATTTGGGACTTCTGACTCTTTAACTTGTGGTCAGCTACTGACAGTTCACATCTGAGCAGGCAAAAAAAAAATATATTTTTCCCTCCTTTGTGCTCTGTAGTGTCGGTCTGCCTGGCTGGACTGGAGCACCAAAAGTGACACACAAGGCATTTTACGCCATCGTTCCGATTCCAGGACAATGCCGTTCGCATCTGCAGGCATCCTAGTGCCAACATTTCAGTGTTAACATGCCGACACTGGCAAGCTGTCCTTGAGAGGAAGGGGAGGTGGGGGCAGAGCATGGGGATGTCGAAGCCAACCTGCAGACCACTGGTTTCCTGCCCTCGACAGGAGCTAGAGAGAGGGCTTTGTTTAGCTTAGGAAATGCCTTTCCCTCCCCACACTAAAGCAAGCTGGCAGGACTAGAGGAAGAAATGGTGGCCCGAGGAAGAAAGGACCAGGTCCTGTAGGGTTGGCGGCAGCTAGCAGGGATATAGAGGCTTTAAGGAAGGTAGGGATTACCTCTAAAAGTATGAAAGAGGTGGCAAAAATAGGCACATCCTCAGGCAAAGGACCCCCAAGACAGCTACCCCCAAGACCCAGCTGTACTTTGGGTCTGTCCTGTGTGAGCACCAACTGTGCTGAGAGCCTCCACGGCATGATTGCGGGGTGAGGGCATCACCCACACCTTGGGCCTGGCTCCTCTGAGTGTGCGGACATCTGCCTGTCTGTGCCCCACTACAAGTGCTCCACCTGTGCATAGGCCCCTGGGGTGACTGTTGGCACTGCTCTCTTCCACCGACCACAGCCAGTCATTCTGGCACCCTCAGCCCATTTCGCATACCCATTATTGATTCTGCATGCCCTAGGAACATTGACAGAGCCCAGCTGGAGGACTGGGGTCCAAGATTTGAATGCACAGTCATAAAATGCTAGTCTCACTTCTACATGTGGCTTAGGAGGGTAGGGTGGATCAGTGGTGGTCAGCTAGGAGGTAAGGAAAAAAGAGATCAAGCCCCTATGGTAGCAACCTAGATCTTTTTGCTTGTGTTATAAGCACAATTGCTTGAATTACAAGTACAATTTTATGAATTCTTAGTAAACAGAATGCTGTGGAAGCACGTGTCAACTTTCTTTTAAAATATTCTGGCCCTGGCCAGTGTGGCTTCGGTTGGTTGGAGTGTTGTCCCATAAACTGCAAAGTCATAGGTTCTATTCCCAGTCAGGTCACATAACTAGGCTGTGGGTTGGGGCCCAGGACAGGGCACATGCAAGAGGCAGCCAGTCGATGTTTCTCACGTGATATCTCTCTCCCTCCCTTCAACTCCCTCTAAAATCAATGAGCATGTCCTTGGGTGAGGATTAAAAAAAAAAAAAAATTCTAGAAATCCAATGAATGAACCTGGCTGAGTCAGGTGAGGAAGTACACTGACATTAGTCCTAGCCTATATTTGTACAGACAGTATACTCTTAACGATTCTTTGTTTTAAGGGTTAGAAAACTTTGTGCTGGTGTGCTTGATTTGAATGTGGGGAAGTGAGTAGACGCAGTGACAGAACTTCGTTCTGTGCTGGTGGAAAAGAGCCAACAGACACAGGCCACAACCACAGGCAAAAGGTTAGAGAAACTTGTTATTAAATTTAATTTTCTTTAAATACATACCTTCTCCCACCCTCACCCACTCTGGAGAGGAACGGAAACCCCCTCCCCCTCCATTCCCTATATAAATCCCGAGACGGTGGGGATGAAGTATAAAAATACTATTTACAAAGGGGAAGAAGGTGTCTGTCGCTAACTGAACCTCCAGACACCCCCATCCCCAGGCCCCTTTTGCTCCTTTAGAAAAAGCCCCTGGAAATCCATCTGAGTGTAGAACAAGCCCTTCCTCCGGAGGGGCACCCAGACTCCAACAAGGAATAGGAAGCTCTGAGATTGACTGAGGGAGAGAGTGAATGGATAGCACCTCAGATCCTAGCAGGGGGAGGATTGGCCCTCCATTACCCTGTAGACAGCAGGCTGGCCAGCCAGCCTTTGTTTCCATAGGTCCCACGTAAACATTGACTTAGCTTTTATATGCCCCTGCTCTTCCTAATTTCCTACAGAGCCTCCCTTACTTCCACTGGAGGCGCCTGTTTGCTTGATCTTTTCTTCCTTCCTTCCCTTTTAACCTTCCTTTGGAAGGAGTGGGGAGGAGGGGAAGACAGAGCCCATCTTACCCCTTCTTCTAGGGCTTTGTGGGTCATACAGCTTCTGTCTCTACCATGTGCTCCTATGTTCTTGGCCAGGCGGGAGTGGATTTCTTTCTCCAGAGCAGGGACAAGGCAGGTAAATCATCCAGTACCAGCATACATTGGTCTTGATGGGTGATGCTTTCAGTACTGAGTAGCAGGGAAGAAGACTTCAGGAGGCAGGAATGCGGGGCAAATCTGGTCCCACCCTGTTGGCGGGAGACCAGTTCTGTACTTCAGGGAAGCACGACCGTTACCACCCAACAGTCTTGTTCATTGCAGCTACGCAGAGGGACCAGGCACCCATGAGGCAAGAGATCTTCTCCAGGACTTGATGGAAAGGCAGCACTCACACCAGCTCATCCAATAGGATCCCGATGTTTTGCGTGGCCTCTGAGGGACCAGCGATGGGCTTGTTACACATAGGGCAGACACAGCGCACTTCCAGCCACTTCACTAGACACCTGTGGGCAAAAGAAGACCTGAGATACCCCAATCTATTCTTCCCGGCATTCGTTTATAGAGCCCAGCCACCTCTCAGAGCAAGACCCAATAACCCAATCTAATCCCTCCAGCTTGCTGCTGTCCAGATAGGATGTGAGACATCATTGGCAAGGGGTAGATGGGAGGGGGAAGGACTGGAGGTTCTAGAAGATGCTTCCTTATTCCTTTTAAAAGGCACCTCTGGCCACATGTGTGCACTGTGAACACTTACTTCCGATGAAAAGCATGTTGGCATGGGAGCACACCTAACTCATCCTTTCCTTTGAAGTCTTCTAGACAGACTGCACAGGTCTGCTGTGGAAAGAAAGGGGGCAGCGTGAGAGATTGGGCCAGAGCTCCTTTCACCCATCCTGAATACACATTATCTCGACCCCATTCAAGAAAACTAAGTTCTGGCAGTTTCCTTATCATGTGGAGACACGTAGTCACATTTTATAAAAATATGACAATATAATAGCCATGAGCCACATGTGACTATTTACGTTTTTTAATTAAATTTATTTTAAATCTCCTGATTCTTTAAAAAGATTTTAATTATTTATTTTTAGAGAGAGAGGAAGGGAGGAAGAGAGGGAAACACTGATGTGTGAGAGAAAAAATCGGTTGCCTCTCCCACTCCCCCCCCCAACCCCCCGCCAGCTGGGGACGTGGCCTGCAACCCAGGAATGTGTCCTGACCAGGAATCGAACCAGTGATCTTTTGGTTCACAGGCTGGCACTCAATACACTGAGCCACATCAGCCAGGGCTTAAATTTAAATTAACCAAAATAAGATGAAATTTCAAATTTAGTTCCTCAGTTGTACTGGTCACATTTCAAGTGCGCAATGGCCACAGAATGGCTAGCAGCTCCCACACTGGAGAGAGAGATGTAGGATATTTCTATAATCACAGAAGTCTCCTTTGCATAGTGCTGTTCTAAAAGAATCTGTTCTAGCCTATTACATTTGGAAAAGGACATACCAATAACTAGAGGTAAGGATGAGGGTATGGTGTTGGTAGTCAGCTACATTCTTTCTTTCTTTTTTTTTAGATTTTATTTATTAACTTTAGAGAGACGGGAAGTGAGGGAGAAAGAGAGGGAGAGAAACATCAATGTGTGGTTGCCTCTCCCACATCCCCTACTGGGGACCTGGCCCAGGCATGTGCCCTGACTGGGAATCGAACCGGTGACTCTTTGGTTCACAAGCCAGCAACTCAATCCACTGAGCCACACCAGCCAGGGCACATTCTTTCTTTAAGTCCAGTCTTATGTCCCTATATATTAACCCCCTCAGTCTCAACTGAATCACTCTTCCAAAGGAAGGCTTAGGAAAAATCTGAACTTGCTATGATGTAATAACACCTATCAAAAATAGGAACAGAATGCAGCCACTTCCAGGTAGTCTTTTGTCTAGAGATATCTGTGATCCTGCCTACTCCAGACAACCACAAACACACTGTGCAGGAGTGTCTGTGGTCATGGAAGGAAGCCTAAGAAATGAATTAGGTAATCTTAAAGGCACAGGTGGGAAAAATAGGAATGGTCTATTCCCAATGGGTCAGTGTTGAGAGGAACCCAAGGAACTGGTTGGGGGTGCGGGGGTGGGAGGATATAATGCTGGTGGGGGACAACGACCCACAGGGATCCACATCCTAGTCAGACCCATAGTCTGCTAGGATGGAGTGTGTACATACAAGGGTGAAAGGCCTTCTTTTCTTTAGTAAAAAATCGAATCATGGGATCTGAACATGGGAAAGGGAGCTGGAATGTGGCACAGAGTGGTGTGACCATCCTTCCCTTAAAGATCATTCCTAGTGGGCTTCCTGGGGCCATGTGTCACCATTTATCCAAACCCTTTTTGTGCTCCCTTTGTTTCCTGCCTGCACTGGTTCCAGACATGATGAATTCCATGTGTCGATGACATGCTGGGATGAGTGACTTTTATTTGGCCCAAGCAGATATGAAAGCAGGGACTACAAAGGTCCCTGAAAGGGTCCTGGCTGAAAGCTGGAGAAGGTACCATTTGCTTTAGCCACTGGGGCCCTCCCACATGCTGTCCCAGTACACTTACCCCATATAACTGTAACTTCTTGGCATCACCTTTAAGCACCACCTGGGAAGAAAAGAGGAGGCATGGTGTCAGAAGAAACCAACCACAGGGGCTAGGTGGTATCAACCAATGAAGGAAGTCTCCAGTTCTGCCCAGGATCACCTCCCTTTCCCTCCCTTCCTCTCATAGAGGGGAGGGCTCTGGGCACTGCCTGGGCCAACCAGACTCGAAGTCAGTGAAAGGAGTTAGCCCCAGAGAGGGCCAGAGGGGAAGCTGAGGGGGATTCCAGGCCAGGGCAGCTTAAGCTTCTTCTCCTTTCCTGTCTCTAGTAGGACAAGCAGGACGTCTCGGGGAAAGATGCGGTGCTTTACCTCCTTATATCCGTATTGTTCGCTCTGTGCCTGGTTCCGCAGTTTGCTGGGGAAACGGAGGGGAGAGAAACGATCACTACGCCTTGCACAAACAAAGCCATTCAAAGTAGGATATGTGAGTTGGCTGCCTGGCACTCCTCTGAGGGTGGAGATGGGCGCTCCCCACAGGGGTAGCTCATCCTATGGAGGCCCTAGGGTATGGTCTGGACCTATGCAGGTCACCCAGAGTCAATTAAGGACTCAGGCTCAGCAGCCTCAAAATTTATTGCCAGGTCCCGCAGATTGGGGGATTGTCTGGCAGAGCACCCTAATGAAGTCCTTCATTCTCCCTGCCAACTCCTAGGGGGTAAATTCCTATAGGCTCCCGAATGATATAGATCAACAACTGCTAACTGAGTATGCAGAAGAAGTCAGATATTCTTAAAAGGACTATTTCCATTAAGCCCTTTCAGGAATACAGGGTAAACAAGCCTCTGACCCGGAGAACACAAGTACTCTGGAACCAAAGCACACTCTTCCCTCACAGTGCCAAGAAAACACAGGAGAGCCTTTCTTTGTTTTCTCCTTTTCATTTCTAGCTGGTGGCCTGCATGCAGCCCAACTCTCAATAGCCAAAACCTGGCATGCTGTGACTAAAGGCAACAACACAGTCATTACGGAGGACTTGCTATGCATCGATCCATGCACTAACAGGTTCATATACATGCGCAGAGACTCCAAACAACTTTAGGAGATGCTGTCCTTTTTACAAATGAGGAAATAATGAAGTCCAGAGATGTTAAGTGACTTGCTCAAACTTCAGAGCTAGTTGGCGGCAGGGTCTGGATTTGAACCAAAGTCTCTCTGGTCACACAGCCCAAGGTCTTTCAACACAAAATGTGGACTGGGTGAACACACCCTAGTCAGGGGGCCTGGCCAGGCCACACATGCCTGGAGCCCCTTAGGAACTCCAGTCCATGTGACTCCTGCCATTGGGTCGAGGCCTGGGGCAGCACATGATGCCTGCTTTCTCTCCCCTCTTTGGAGGGTTTCTGGTCAGTGCAGGCTTGGGCTGAAGGCCTAACCAGGGCTCCCACTGTCCCATCCTTCACTTTGCACTTTCATATATTCACACACATCTCTGTCCCCCTTTCCAAGTAAGAGGGGCAGGAAGGATGCATCCAAAGCTTATGTGAAAGAACTGTTACCTCACTGACATTGAGTGAAGCTGGGGAAGGAAGAAATGCTCACTCAGTATTTATAGCCATCTTCTAAGGGAGACATGTCACTCTCACCAGGTATGCGCAGAGTGAATAAGGAAGCGGTGAGGAACCTGCATTCTCTGAACCCCTATCTCAGAGAATGAGGGGATGCCACCTGTCCTGTGATCCTCAACTGCAACATGGCCATTATGCGGTGTGTGCAGTGCTGTATCGCAGGATGCCTGGGGTGCCCTCTTTCCCCACCCTCTTCCCTTCTGTCTGCTGTCTCCTTTGAATGGTCTTATCCAAGGAAACTCTGGAAGCCTGACTCTCAGAGCCTAGGATGCTCATCAGAATGTTGGAGGGCTTCAGAGCTGCACTTTCTCCCTGTATGAAGACTGATGGACCAGGAAGGTGCAGATTGTGATGAAATTGGGCCAAAAAGGTTGCAAGGGAAGCAAAGCAAAAAAACAAAGACCTTGGGCCCTCCCAGCAGGGAAGAGAGTGCCAACAACTTTGGACAGGTGGCCTTCTCAGCTGTTAGGTGAGGAAAGCTGCTAAAAATACCCTGATCTCAATGACGCCATTTCTAGCCATGGCTTGTGGTCTCTCCCATTGCGTCTTTTCCCTTTTGGAACAAACAATGCAGCCAGGTCCTGAAAATAATTGTTCCTTTCCTGCCCATTTGTACTCCACTGGCCCCTCCATCCTGCGTAGGGCAGAAGTCAGCCCTTTGGGGCTGTGGGGGAGAATGAGCAAGGGGGAGCTGGGAGCGGAGGCTGGCCTTGGCCAATGAGCTCACCAGGCTGGGAGTGGGGGGCATGGGCCTATTTTGGCTAAGGAGGAAACCAAGAAGCAGGGAGAGGAAGTGGCTTCTGTGCTTGTGTGTCTTTCTATATATAGACATCCACAGGCTGCCACACACCAGTGAGCCTCTGGAACCGTGAAACTGCAGGGTCAACTGGCTCCAGGCAGGCTGCAGAGCAGACAGTGTGGTGGTGAAGGGGCAGATTACTGCAGAAGGGACAGGTGGCGCTGAGCAGCCCCACAGCAGGAAAAGCTTTTGGTTTCATGTGGTTCTGATGCTCCGTTCTTTCAGTTCAGCCAAACAAAAATTAATCACCCATACCCAGCTCCCCGGCCTGTCCTTCTGCAGGAACCCAGTCTCTAGCTATAAAGGGGTGGCCACAGATGCCTGTTCACTTCCCATTCAAGGTATAAGAATCAGACATGTAGAGGCAAACAGAGGGAATCTGAAAGACTGGTTAATTGCCACCAGTTAGAGCCCACCTCTATATATTCCTCTATATATGGCCTTGGACATGTTCTTAACTCCCTGAGCATGAACTCCCTCACTTATAAAGTGGGCTAATACCTGAACTGGAGAGGTGTTCTCCGGACTAAGTGAGCTAAATATTTTATAAAATGTTACCCATGATGCCTGACACACAGATGGCACCTGATAAAAAATAGCTAAAAATCTAAGCTCATACCTATTAGTGGTAGAATTAGGAAATGAAACCCAGTCCCCCCCACTTACTGGCCCAGAGTAATTTTCTAGGATTTCTTTACAGGGCCACGTTCGCAGCTTGCCATGTGTGAAGGAACCAAACGGACTTGGCTTAACAGACCCCTCCCAACACTGCATATAGATCTTTGGTATTTGAAAGGTCTCTATCTTCAGTCCCTGGGAACAGCAGCAATTGCTTGACATGAGGAGATGATGCATGTGGTTGATGGTCAGGAAGACAAAAGAATTTGAGGAACAAAACTCGGGCTTGGGGAAAGGTGAGGTAGTGGGGAAATGACCAGAAACCTATACTCACTTGCACCGAATAATTAGACGCAAATGTCAGACTCAATTGCACAAGAGGGAAAAATAAGTCTTTACAGAAGCTAGTGGCTTAAGTGGCAAACTAGTTAGTCCTAGGGGCTTTCCAAAGTTCTGAGAAAGAACTGAAAGGTGGGAGTGGGGGAAGGGTGACACCATGACCCAAGGGCACTTCCTCTTCTTAGAGGGAGCTCTTCCAGCCTTCAGAATAGGAACTAGTGCTCTCTCTAGCTTCCTTCAGGTGAAAGTCAACCCCCAGAGCTTCTCCGTAGGGAACCAGAGCTCCCTTCCTCCATCTTCATTTAATCTCCTTAAATGGTCTGATCAGATACCAGCCTCAACCCCAGCTGATGTCTACTCAAGCATTTGGTAATATGGGCATGGGGGTTGGGATGGGGGACAGGGGTCAGTTACCACATGGCTCTAAGGACCACAAGCATGTTCTACTGGTCAGAGGTGCTCAACACTCCCCAACATACCTTGAAGAATTGTTAATCCCAAAAGTGCACTCTGGTCAGAAACACTACTTTAATTTCCAGTGTAAACTCTCATTATGCCCCACATGTTTTGGTGGGAAATAGCCGCCAGTTCCCATGTCTTATCAACGGGAGAAGGAACAGCTCCTGGGGAAGTTCCAGTCCTTCTGTGGGCTCCTGTGCAGTAAGCGAGGCTTGTAGTTTTTCCACTCTCAAAAACAAGAGCTTCCAAGGCAGAATAAACAAGCAGCTCTCCAGACATCAGCTTGCTAACATTAGCGTCTGGTGGGTTGACAACAGGATTTCCCAGGGGGACAGAGGTACATGCCACTGGAGTAATGCAGGCCTACTTATCCCCAGCTACCCAGAGGGTGTGAGTGGGGAATAGAGAGATAGTTAAGGGACCATCAATGATATGACTTGGTCAGACAGTAATTCCAGGCAACCTTAGCACAGCTGGCCAAGAGGCAGGATGCCGCGCAACCCATGGTGACCTTACATGCTCTGGGAGAACAACTTGATAGGCTGATGTAAATAGAAACACCAGGTCTCAGGAGCCCAGTAAAGGACTGGCTAAGCCCTGTCTTCAAAGCACGGGCACCAGCTGGGGGCTAGTGACTGTTGTGGGAGCTTTGCTCCTCCCTGCCTCCCCATCCCAGTGAGCCGGTCAGCCAGGGAGCCACCTACCTGATGAAATAACAGCAGAAGATGAGGCTGAGCATGAAGACAAAGATGCCTGTGCCAAAGATGACCATGTAGATGTTGAGAGGAAGGTCTTGGAAACTGATGGGTGGCATTGAGCAGGACTTGTTAGTACTAACCAGTCCCAGGCCGCAAAAACACCCTGCAGAGAAAGGGGGGAGAGAAATAATATTAAAGTTGGAAATGTACTACTGGTACTCTGTGTCAGCAAGGATGGAGGGAGACCTGACAGGCTCTTGGCTCTAAACCTCTGATTCAGGTGCTGAAGCTTATATCCTAACTCTAATACTTATTAGCTATGTGATCATGGGTAAATCTAGCATCCCCATGTAGGAAATCAAGGTTTCAGGCAACAAGCAGAAAATGGAAATACTTCCATCAGGTAGAGCCCATATGGTACAGTAGCAAAATGAAGAACCTTAGCCCTGACTGATGTGGCTTGGTTGGTTGGGTGTCTTCCAGCAAAACAAAGGGCTACAGTTCAATTCCTGGGTGGGGCACATGCCTGGGTTGTGGACTGGTTCCCAGTTGGGGCAAGTGTGAGAGGCAACCAATTGATGTTTCTCTCACACATTGATGTTTCTCTTCCTCTCTTTCTCCCGCCCTCCCCCTTTCTCAAAAATATAAAAAAATACAATCTTAAAAAAAGAAAGAAGAAGAACCTGTGTATCTGGGTTCCAACTCCATCTCTCCCTAGCTATGTGACCTTTACAAAATTACTTCTCTAAGCTTATATGAAAACAAGGAAAATACAGAGAAGACTAAAAATGTATTAAGAAACATGCTTTGTAAATTGCAAAGTGGAGTTGCTAAGGTCATTTGTCATTATTAAGCCACCTGCTCCAGGACACAAGCTGCAATAGGACCAGAATAGAAATTATCCATTCCAAGGCCAGCGTTCCAGAAAGTGGGGGTGGAGAGTTGCAGCTTACTTCTACTGGCCACCGTCCCCCTTTCTACTCAAAGCCTCACTCTACAGTCCCACAATAGCGATGATATTCCCTGGAGTTTATTTGAAAAGCAGACTATCAGGCCCACTGCAGAAGAAATGAATCAGAATCTACACTTGAACAAGGTCCTCAAAGATCCTTATGCATTTGGTGTGGGAAGCACTGGCAGGCCACTAGATGCTTGCCCTTTTCTCTTACAACTTTAGGGGTAAATCCTGATTGGTCCAGCAATCATGCAGGGTTTGGTGTTGAGGGAGATGTGTGACAGGGTTCTCTGGCCATTGAAACAAAGAGAATGTCTGCTGGAAAAGGAAAGCTTTTTCTCTTTTTTTTTGTCATGACTGCTCAAAACAACACCTGTGGTGGTGGCAGCCAAGTTATAGCTGGAAAGAGAGCAGGTCATTACGAAGCCTGCAGCAGAGGGAACCGGGAAAGAGGAAAGATTATGTCAGTGAGTTGCTTGATGAACTAATCCTGGAGCCACTGTCTTGGGATGACTGGTTCTGACAGTGAGTACATTTTCTGTAATGTTTAACCGTAAGGAAAAAAAAAAAATATGGGACATAAGCAATAAGCCGATTGTTTATTACTGCTTGCAGGCTAAAGTACCACAGTGATCCAAAAGGTAAGCCTAGCATTCTTATATTTCAAAAAGTGGTGAGACAAGAAAACTAAAATTTACCATATACCTGCTACATCCCAAGCACATTCCGTGATACCAGTTTAATCTTAAAAGACTCATTAAACTGCCTGGAGTCCAATAGTTAACAGGCCTGCCTCCAAAGGCTTCAGGACTCAAGACTGCAACATGGGTTTTAAGAACTTTTCTGACATCTTGGTGAGGAGCCAGAACCCATTAAAATATGCTGCAGAATTCTACATTATAATTACCTGTCCTACCACAACTCTGCAGCAGTCTGGCTTGAAAGGCAAAGTCATCTTTGACGTTGAACTTCTCATAACTCTTCATCCCCTAGATCGATCTAGTGACCATAAAATGAGCCTCCCTCCAAACCTCTTTCGTATTTTGTGGCCAGGTCTATTGCCAAGTCCCTATTCCCAACAGATTTTAGGCTCAATTCTATTCCAAGTCCCTACTCCAGACACCTAACTGATGGCTGGTCCCTCCTCTAAGTTAGCCCACTTATGTCTGTCAATCCTCCTACTCGGGTTCTATCATGTATTTCCCAAACTCATGACTGGCTTCGAGCCTTCCTTAACATGGATGCACTGGGGCACCTCTCAACCTCCCAGGCAATGTCCTCCAGCTCCACCCCACGTGGGCCAGTCTCCTCACTATTTCTTGCTCAGCTTTGTACTCATGCCTCCTTATCTTTGTTCATGCACCTCTCCTTGCCTGAAACCCCCTTCCTTCCTGAAGTGCACCAAGCCTGCTCTTTGTGATACTCCAGTGACCCCTCCCTTCCCAGAATTCTGTGCGCTCAGAGCTCTACTGCATGTTTTGGCTCTTGCATACTCAGTGTCTTCCATTGTCCTGTTGTTCCTCCTCACATCAGCTTAGCTCAGACATACATTAAACACTGATTATATGACAAGTACCGTGATAGACACTGAAGATAAAATCAAAGAAGAATGACTAGATGGTCTCACCTTCCAGGGAAGAAGACAGACACAAAGGCTTTCACCATGCAAAGTGACGCACCACAATAGAGGTGTCACTATAATCCTAAAATCAGAGACGAGAGTCCTATCAACCTGAATGCTCCTAGGTCTGAGGACAGCGATTTGGATATTCTCCAGTGCCTAGTCTAGTGCTTGGCTTGTTCTCAATAACTAGTTAACAGATAAATGGGCCCAATTTTCTCAAAACCTGGTACCCTTGGCAAAAGCTCACACTCCAAAGGAAGCAGACTGACATTTGGGAAAATTGCCCAGAAAGTGCCCTCAGCTAATGGATGACCAGTCAATCAACAAGTATTGTTGAGGGCCTGATTTATGCATTGACCTACACATTGTAGGGAAACAAAAAGTAAAAGAAGTCATTCTTGTCCTGAAAGAGGTTCTGATTAAGCTGAAAACAATCAGATAATTAGCTACGAAAGGTTGCTATGTCCCAAAGGAAGCCCTTGCTTCTAGGCTCCAGCAGGGGTTAGGAAGTTTTCAACACCCCTCCACCATCCACTCAAACACTTGCTCTCCGTTGCCCAAAGGAAATCCAGTTCTCATGAAGACATCATGGTGGACTCAGTCCACTCTGGAAAAGGGGCTTCGGACTTCCCTTCCAGGAAATGGGGTCCTCGATGGCAGTGAAGCCTTCCTCCCCAACCAGGAGCATCTCCACACCCCCCACCAGCAATATCTGATGCTACAAAAGGCTCTAACCCTCAATCTGCCTTGGTGCTCCATGTATTTTTTGTATGGGGTGGATCCTGGTATCTTTTGGGTCTGAAAGAAACTCGTTTGGTTTCCTGTTCTGGGAACCTGCAGAGGGGTGACAGTTAGCTATTGTAGACAGCATGTGTGTGCACTCTACAGGTACTTGGGCCTAAGCAGCCTTCCCATCCATCAGTTTATCGTGCCCATCTTATCTTGTCTGATAATCCAGGATTGAGTCACTGAGTTTAGGACTCTGATAGAGGCCTAGGCGAGAAGAGCTTCATGCCCAAAGAGATGGTCCATCTGCTTATATTACGATGAAAAAGAAATGGAAAATATGGTGGTGGGGAAGTTTTCCCTCTAAAGGTTAGAAGGACGGAACACCAGTCCCCGGGAAGAGGGGCTCCAGATATTTTTCAGAAAGGGTGAGGAGAGGGATTGTTTCCTCACTGGAGTCAAAGAACAGGATCTCTCAGCCACTTTTGAGAGTGAACAGATAAAGCAGCACATCCTCTGCTGGTCTAAAAATCTCTCATGGCAGAGGGCTGCCCAGGAAAGGCCAGTGTGACTGACAACCGGTGGGCTCTTCCCCTGAAGTCTCTGTTTCATTGTCTCAGGCGACCTATGAAAGCTCTGACATCAGAATGTTTCTTCTGCATCTGTGGGCTGCGAATGGGAATGACGTCAAGAGGAGGGCTGGCCAAGAACGACCAGTGAATCTGGGAAATGCCTCTCCTTCCCAGCCAACAGGAATCTTTCCCAGATGCTGGGATGCACTGTCCTGCCTCACCCCCACCTTCCGCCCCCTCTCCCTCTATGCCATCTTGGTTCATTTTCAGGAAATTACATACTACCAGCAAGAGGAAGAGGGGGATGGGGGCACTCTTACACATGCTGCCCAAACCTTGCCTTAAAACACAAGCCTCTTGAAATAATTAATCCAAGATCCAGCAGTGGTCTGCTCTCAAGAATGAATTTTTCCTAACTAACCGGCTTGCCACCCTCAGAGATAAGGCTAGCTGTTCCCCCACTCCAACTGTACAAAGAGTTAGAGCTGCGCGGTCCGGACTCCAGGGCCCCTGGAGAGTGTGAGTATTTAAGGTTTGGAGCTGACAGCCCAGAAAGGCCCTCAGTTCAGTAGTTTGGATGAGGAATCAGACCCAAGCCCAACCTGTTATCACCTGAGTCGCAAAAAGGCCTCAGGTGAGATAAATTTAGCTTTACCCAAACGGGAGGGGGCGGGGGGAGTGACTGGGGTGGGAGGAGTGGTTGGGTCTGGAGGTGCGGCTCCACCACGGAGGCTCGGGAGCTAGTGTCACAGTCGGGCCTTGGGACCAGAGAGCACAGCTCCCTCCAAGCTAGCCTGCACCCAAGAGTAGCGGAGCCCCGAGATAGCTGCAAGGCTTTATCAATTCAAGAAGGCCATGCTCTTGAATCCGGCGTCTTCGGTAGGCACAAAGCGCCATAGCAGCCGGTGCGAAGCCAACAAAGACACAGAGGAAGCCACCTCTGGGCCCGTCCCGCACACTACATTGTATGCATATTTAAAATAGCCTGCAAAGTTTCAGGCCGGGAACTTGAGCTCCCTCTAGGAGCTCCTAGCCCGAGCGCGGATTTAATTCTCCTCCGATAACCACAACAAAGAGCAGAGTTAGAAGCTCACAAAGACAGGGGAAGGGGTAGAAGAGCGAAGCCGCCACACAAAGGCCGCGAACCCCTCGGCTCCCACGCCCCCCTGCCCGCCGCACGTTCAGACTCTTCCCGGCCCTCGAGTTAAACCTCGATTTTTTTTTTTTTCAAGTTCTGCGCTGTGCAGAAGAGTTAGGCGCCAAGACGCCTTCTCGCCGCCCCATTTCAAGAGAAACTTAGCTCGAGAGAGGGAACGAGCCTCTGCCTGACCTCAAGTCTCGCGCCCCCCTCCGCGTCCCCGGCCAGCCCAGTACCCTCCCGCCCCGGAGACTCACCGTTACACCACTGGAATGGGTGCATCAATGAACCCGCGGCTGGCTTCCTAGGGCGAACGAACGCAGGCGGCGGGAGAGGCAGGCAGGTGGGCGCACCGGCTCGCTGGTCCGCAGGAGGGGCCGGTGCACTCCGCGGCAGCCGCTTTTCTCGAGAAGTGGAACTCCCTTCGAGGTGAGGGGCTTCGGCGAGGCCGGTTTTGGAGCAAGAGGAAAGAGGAGAAAACAAACAGGTCTCCCGGATCAAAGCACCACCGAGGAAATGCAGGGAGAGCCCCGAGGCTGGGGGAGATTTGGGACGCGGCAGAGCAGGGTGGGGAAACTCAGGAGGCAGTTTCTCGGCCCGCAGAGGAGGGAGAAGCCTCAGCGGGAGACGGCTCAGGTCGCAACACACAAGGAAAGAAAGCGACCGAGACTCCGAAACTGACACAGGTTGTGCACACCCCCTCCCTTATATACCCCTGGAAGCTCCGCCCCCAGCCCGTCACCGACTCCGGCCAATAGGAGTCTTTCTCTTGGCCCTGGTATTATTTGCAGACCCGCCCCCCACCCCCCTTTCAGGGCGGAGCGTCTTTCCAAGGTAGGGCGCCCACCCTTTTACCTTCCCAGTCCTGGGAAAACTTAAGTCTCAAGAGCAGCGCGCTCCGCCGTGAGTTGGCCCAAGTTGGAGGAAGCAGCCTCCCCCGCCAGGGACCTGGAAGAAACCGAACAGTTAGTGCCACACTGTTTTCCGCCTCCAGATCTGTTATGGTTTCTGCAGCACTTCGAGAAAACAGTTCTGGGGAGTGGTTCCATTTCTGCTCCGTGGGCAAGGATTCCGTCGTGAGTAGCCGCTAGCACGTTCCTTTGTTCGCCGTAAAAGTGAGGAACTGCAGCAAGAAGGTCAAGATGAGTTACAAAAATGAGATCTGGAAAGAACTTTAGTTGTCATCTTATGTTTTGGCCAGATCCTCATTTTACCAAGGAAATAAGGCTTGAAAATGAGGCTTAATATTGTCCATGTAAGGAACGTTCAAACCTGCAGAGAATTTGTAGTAGTTTATTTAAGACAAAACTGAAGACAGTTGCCAGGAAGCAAGAGCTAAAATGCTCAGGGAGTAACAGTTTTTGCAGTTTCTTTTGTGCAATTGAAATTAAGCAGGGGACACAAGGAAGATTACCCGAAGATGGGAGACAGCGAAGTGGGGATTAGATTACAGGGTTATGTGCTCTCTGGAGGGTCGTTTGGTCTTAGGAGGAGGAGCCTGAAAGAGGTATTTCAGATTCAAAAATGCACAGAAACAATGGACAGGGCTTGCTTAAAGCAAAGATAAACCATTTACTAAAAAGTTATATGCCTGGGGCTTGACTACCCACCCCAACCTGCTCCGTTAGGAATTTAGGATTTATCACAGCAGCCCTTTTTTCGTTCACAATGTAGGCTTCTCAGGGCTCCACCTCCTAAGTAGCAAGAGCAAACCCAGGAGTTCACGTTGGCCATACATTTAGGGCAGTATCTTCAGCATCTAGCACTGTGAAGGTGTTGAATTAATAGTAATTGAATAAAAGACCAAATCTCTTCATTCCCGTCCAATATGCTCTCTTTTGCCTGATGTTGCAGCATTTTCTTCTTTTAAAAAAAAATTTTTGCGGCTGGTGTGGCTCAGTGGATTGAGTGCTGGCCTGCAAACCAAAGGGTTGCTGGTTAGATTCCCAGTCTAGGGCAACCACACACTGATGTCTCTCTCCCTCTCTTTCTCCCTCCCTTCCCCTCTCTCTAAAATTAAATAAAATCTTTTTTTAAATAACAAAAAATTAAAATATTTACTGTTTGTTCTATTACAGTTGTCCCAATTTTCCCCATTTGCCCCCTATCCAGCCCACCCCGCCTTCCCACAGTCAATCCCCACACCGTTGTCCATGTCCATGGGTCACAATATATATGTTCTTTGACTGATCCCTCCACCTTCTTACAACCAGTCCATACCTGCAGCATTTTCTTCTTTTTTTGGTCTTTCTTCTTTCATTTGTTCAGAATGTATTTACATTTGCTTTGTGTCCACACCCTTGTATCAGAAACCCATCCATGTCAGCAAGGTTTCTACTCACTGGGAGTTTCTGGGGAGTGTGCAGAGTCAGTAAACAAGCAAACAAAGAAGAATGACTTAATCTAATCTTCCTATTAAACTTAATCTGCCGGGTGGAAGGGGATAAATACTTTGCCTATCTCTTAGAAATTTGAGACACTCAAATAAGATTTGCATATCAGGGCTTTGTCATATAAATACAAGATGCTTAAAGGTACCAAATAACTTGGCCAAGATCACAGGGCTGTCTGCAGCAAATGTTTAGCACTGAACGAACTATAGGACTGTCTTAACAATTGTTTGCTTTATGAGCTAGTCTGGAACTGTATCATGAACAGATCTACTTCCATTCATCCCCGAAATGGACAGCTGTGAAAGCTTTCTAAGTGGCCTCTCGTGACTCTATGTCTCAGACTTTGAGGGCCAAAAGAGTCACTTACATTGGAGATGTTATATATGCAGGCTCCCAGGCCTGGAGCTCAGAGATTTTGATTCAGAGCGGGCCCCAGAGATATTTAATCAACATCCCTTGTGCCCCGAAATGTTCGTGCGGTTATGCTGAGAAAAATTAATGCTCTGATCTTACTCTCAAATTCATCCTCTCTGCTGGCCCCAGAGTTACCTTTCTAAAATGTAAATCTAATCATTTATTTCTCGGGCGTAATCCCTTTTATTGGTCCCTGGTGTTTACGGGATAAAGTCAAACTCTAGAGGATGGCATTCAAATTGTTGGCTCCGCCTATTTCCTGGCTCCCGGGGCACTCACTCCCCTTCCCCCCGCACACTTGTCATCAGCCATGAAGCTTTTGTTCTTGCTCCTTGAACACAGTATATTCTTTCTTGACTGATTTTGTACAAGGGATGGCTTATGTTTGGAATGTCCTTTTTCTTTCTGTGCCTGAGATTTTGGAAGATTCGGCTAAAAACTCATCTCTTCCGTGGACTACCATCCTCATTTTTCCCCTGTCTGCACGTCTTTCAACACTTTGCATGTACACCGAACATAGAATATTATAAGATTTTCGAGACAACCATGTCATTTCCTGAATTTGATCCCTCCCTGAGCAGGGAATAATAACAGATTTTTCAAGTGCGTGAATCATTTTCGTGGTGGTTCTAGTGTCTGGTGCAATAAATGTTTTTGGAATGGATGTGTGTATATGCACGTGTATAAATTGCTGTATTCTAGGCACAGTGTAGAGGATTAAAAGACGTAATTGACCCTGGCTGGTGTGGCTCAGTGGATTGAGTGCCAGCCTGTGAACCAAAGGGTCTCTGGTTCGATTCCCAGTCAGGGCATATGCCTGAGTTGTGGGCTGGGTCCCCAGTAGGGGATGTGTGAGAGGCAACCAACCACACATTGATGTTTCTCTCCCTCTCTTTCTCCTTCCCTTCCCTTCTCTCTAAAAAGAAATAAATAAAGTCTTTAAAAAACAAAGGGGAAAAAAGTAATTGTTACCTAATCATTTTTTTATATTCATTGCCTCAGAGGAAAAGTGTCTATATAGGTGAGTCTAATTGCATTAAAGAGTTCCTGCTAGGTGTCTGTGGACTGGAGAGACTTTGAAGGGAAATTGACATGAAGTGATGAATGTCCCCGCAACCCCTGCTAGACTAAGGAGATGGGAAGAGGAAGGTAGGGACAGGGGGAGTTCTCATGGAGACCGAAGTGGTGACGCAGGACAGTGAATATCTTGGGTGGCACCTGCATGAGTCCAGTCATGAGAATGTTCTACCGCTCATGTTTTAAGCCTGACATTTTAAGCTTTCAGTGAGGTCTTCTGAGGCATTTTAGGACTCCAGTTTTGAAAACCTGATGCATACCTTCCCAATCTCCCACTCTTATCACTCCTGGCATTGTGGTCAAGAGGTGGTGCCTCAGCAGATGGCTAGCCTGGGAGAGGCAGGTTGAAGGCGGGGCTTTGATCTTGGCATTTTGGAAAAGGTTGGTTTAGTCCCAGCATTTTCCTAGACTAGAGCCCTGTATCAAAGACAAGCTGTTCCCTGACCTGTGGGGCTTGGTTGGGCGTCATCCCAGCAAAGCAACAGTTGCTGGTTTCATTTCCGGTCAGGGCATGTGCCTGGGTGGCAGGTTCCATCCTGCTCGACTTGTTTCTCTCTCACATTGATGTGTCTCTCCCTCTCTTTCTCCCTCCCTGCCCCTGTCTCTAAAAAGAAATAAATAAAGCTTCTAAAAAAGTTGATTTCTCCCATGATGTCAATACAATTTTGACAACTCACCCCACCCCCACAACCAGGGATTGCTTCCTAAGCCTAGCTTCTTGTGAATCAGGAAGACACATCTGGTTATTTTATGAGGGAGGAACGGAAACAGTAAAGAAGATGATGATTTATAGGTTCAAAGACATGCAAATCATCTGAAGGAGCACTATGTTGCTAAATCTTCCGTAGAAAAAGGGAAAGGTAATACTTCTAAGAAAAACTTCTAGGTCAGGGGTTCTCTTTTTATCACTGCCTCACCCCAACATCCTCTTCCACAGCCCCTGAGTCTCCTCATTTTGAGGCCTTGTGAGCACTAGAGAAGCACTTTGGGGAGAGAGCTGATTCTGTGGAGGAACATGGGACAAGGCATCATAATCACACCACTTTAGAAATCCTTGACTAAGAGGCTCTCTCTTTCATGACCTCCAAATTCAGCCCTAAAATACAGAAGAGCACGCTAACCATCGTCATTGGTAAGTAGTGATGATGAAATGCAAATAAACATGCTATACTTCAAAATGAGACAAATCGTCACAACCTTTCCCCAAACTTTTATATTTCTTAAGAAAACAGTTTTCATGAGAGGAACACACAATTCTTTGAAGGGGGTTAGGGTTGTTTATTGTATATTTGAGCAAAGGAGGCTCTTCACTTATTTCATTCCTAAAAGATGTGATCCTCCTCTGTCCAGATGCCTTGGAGATCTCAGTAGGGGGCTGATGCAACTCTGAGCCAAAGGTATTCATAATCTACACAGCAATGCCTGCAGATCCTGGTGTGTGGTTCTCCAAGAAAGTGAAGTAGCAATTTCCACACCCCCTTCCCCAGCTCCCGGCCCATATGGGAAGTCCAATGGAAGAAAAAGGCCTTGGTGTGACGGAGAAGGCCCCTCTTCCACTCTCTCTCCAGAGGCTGAGTCAGTTCTGGAATGATGCCTGGGGTTTTTCCCAAGTCTCTGAAGCATGCGCTGCTGCTCTACCTACGTACCAGCTACCAGCTACCAGCTACCAGCGTACCAGCGGGAAAACAGAAACTACAGGGGTGGGGCTAACCTGACTTCCCAGGAATTCTGCATGGACCAGCTACGTCTTTGGATTTCTGGAATGAAGTCAACACGCTAGGCTAGAACTAAACCATCTCATGCATGACAGTGGAGATTCAAGACTACAGCAGAAGAGCCCTGGCCAGTGTGGCTCAGTTGGGTGTCGTCCCAGAAAGCGAAAGGTGACCAGTCTGATTCTCTCAGGGCACATACCTAGGTTTCGGGTAGGTCCCCAGTTGGGGTGTGTGCCAGAGGCAACTAATCAATGTTTCTCTCCCACATCAAGGTTTCTCTCCCTTTTCCTCTCTCCCTTCCCCTCTCTCTAAGAATAAATAAATAAGATCTTTAAAAAAATAAAAGACTAAAGCAGAGGAGGGATGTATACTCTTTCCCCGATGCCAGTGCAGTGATTGAGAATAAAGCCTCTGGGATCTGGCACAAGATTAACTGCGTGAAACCTCATTTTGTTCTCCTGGAAATCAGACCCCTAGATTCTACCGTACAGGGTCATACAATGAACAAAATGTTTGAAAATGTTCGGCATGCGCCCGGCACATGAAAAGCCCCCCATAGATGTTATTATTATTAACAGTTATTAGTATTATTATTAACAGTTATTATTATTAACTAGTTATTCTTAACAGTTATAATTATTATTATTATTATTATTAACAACTAGTTATTATTGTCATCATCAACTGCAGCGTGAAGCTTTGTGGCTCTGAGGCAGCACTGAACCCGGAGCCAGTACATCTAGTGCCGTAACCAGGATGCAGGCTAGGATCCTGGGGTGGGTTTGAAAATGCATCCACAAATACCCTGATCCTCCCTTTGAGAACTGGAGCCTTGCCTGCACTCCCTCTAGATGGGGCTGGCCATGTGGAATCTTCAACTAGCAGCAAGAAGGTGACAGTGCTTGACTCTGTCATAACAATGCCCTGCACTTCCCTTCTTGGCCACTGGCTCCCTCCCGTCACGTGCTCTGGGGAAGCCAGCAGCCTTGTCCTGAAGACACCTATGGGGAAAAGCCCCCTGCTGAGGGAGGGAGGTCTCTGATAGCAGCCACGTGAGTGAGCTTGGAAGTGGATATTCTAGCTTAACTTAAGCCTTGGATGGCCACAGGCCCTGCCAACACCCTGGCTGCAACCTTTTGAGAGATCCTGACCCAAAACCATGCCGCTGAGCTGCTCCTGAATTCCTGATCCCCAGAAACGCCGAGGTAGCCCATGTCTGTGGCTTTAAGACACTGCGTTGTGGGGTGGTTTGCTGTTTAGCAGTGGATAAACGACACAGCTACTGTAACAAAGAGACATAAAAGTGCCAAAACTCGGGCGATCTAGTTTATTTCTATGTCATGATTATTCCAAAGAAAAGAGGTGGTGCCACTTGACGAAGCCGACAGGGACCCGGCTTCTTTTCTCTCGCTGCTTGGCCCAGAGCTAAGATGGATTCCTTGTTTATACAGCAGAAGCTGGGTTGCCAGTTATATGTCTGCTGTTCCAACACCAAGGGAGGGTATGACAAAGTAGAAGGACAGCAATTTTCTTGGTAAGAATTCGAGCATCACTTTTGTTCCTGCTCCTTTGGTGAGGACTCAGTCACATGGTCACATCCATCTGCAGACGGGCCTGGGGGATGGGGTCTCTGGCTGGAGAGTCGTGAGTACAGCTGAAGCACAGGGCAGTTTTTATTAATAACAGGAAAAAGTGGAGAATGGAATCTGGCGGCTGCTGAGCCAGCTCCCCACCTCTGAGTCCTGGTGCTGGCACCTTCTCTGTGACTTCCAGTTATTCACCTCTCTGGGGCTCAGTTTTCTTATTTATTCAGTGAAAGATGAGATAAGATGGGTGGTTTTCAAACCTTTTTTTTTTTTTTTTTGGTAGAATCTGTTTTATTCAACAATATTTAAAAACAGAAACTGTGTGTATGAAAGACATAAAAACAGCTCTGCTCTGTTTGAATCCCCAGGAGGTTTTGCTCCCTGTTCCCGCCCCCCCCCCCCCCCCCCAATCAGTGGCCCCACGGGAAGCTATTTTGAAATACTAGAGCCCCATGAAGCACGATCAGAAAACCACCGAATGAGAAGTTCTCCTGGATTCCTTCCAGTTCTGGCATTTTTGAGGTCATAATCGTTCACCTGCATGCCCTGGCCTGAGATGAGTCACAGCCTCGTCTTGCTTGGCAGCCGGGAGCCTCGGGTGCCTGGCATGCATTGGCGTGAAGTGAGCGGGGTGTCCAGCCTTACCTCACTTCCTTTCACCCCTGTCCTGATCTGGTGACACAGCTCTCCTTTCTCCTAATGCAAGTGAGGTCCATCCCTGGACTGGGGCCAAGGTGCCACCGTGGAGCCGGGAAGCAGTATTTTGAGTTGTGAGTACAGCTTAGCCTAGTGCTCTGGCCCTCTGGTGGGGCCATGGGGTTCTTGGATCACACTCTGTCTCCCTCCCCAGGTTACTATTTTTGCCACCCTTCTTGCCTTGTCCTCTTCAGGGCTGCCACTGGCCTTAACTGGGATTAGGAGCTCAGGCTCTGTCAAGGTTAAAGACCCAGAATGTGCACTAGCCCAGCCCTGGCCCAGTTGGAGAGTGAACTCCGGGGACCAGAAGGGACAGACCTCCCCGTTCTGATTTTTCCTTACCACAGTTAATCTCAGAGTTCTCAGGAATGCAAACTGCCCCAGGCTGAATTGCCTAGGGGGTAGGGGAGTCCTTTCTTTTAGTCTGCAGACCACCAGAAACCCGCTCTTGCATGGGTGCACATTTCCCCCCGCTGCTTCCTGAGGATGAGACTGGGCCTCCAAGGTCCTTTCTAAGAGCCCAGCTGGGCCAGCCACCTTCTCCCAGGTTGGCTCCAAATGGACAGAAATTTGGCAGAAGCCTTAAGTGTCTGCTCAATCAGAAGAACAATTGCAGGCCATTTTGAAGGTCAGGGACCACCACCCACAAACAGAGAGAATATCCAGGAGCAGGTTGAGTATTAGGAGAAAATGAGGGAAGGTGGATTTTTCCAGGCTTCTCAGGATGAGGAACACCTCAAATTTCTGGGAAAAACCTTAGGACACAGTGGTAGAGGGCAATTTACCCAGGGGGTGCAGCAAATGATCTTAAGAAGCGAAGCAGGCTCCGTGTCAGACAACAGGCAGGGATAGGCAGTGATGCGCTGGAGAGTAGGCATTGCCTCATCTGCTTGGAAAGTCCCTGCTGAGATTGTCTCGTGCAACTGGGGGCCCACTGTCCCTTTCAACTTTGTAAGACTATCTGGAAACTCCAATTTTGTGTAACATTTCCCAGTTATTGAAACATCGCACAGAAAAGGAAACACTGTTGGCTGGTGGGTTTGCTCCCCTGATGTAAATAAAGCCTGATTGAAATACCCTTCTTCCTTGTATGTGCATTAGAGATTAGTTCTGGCATTTTTAACCAGCAGCTAGTTGTTCGAGGGGAAAGGTCTTCGTGCTGGTCAAAAGGCTTGTATTCATTGCCTACTGCTGTTGTAACAAAGCATCACAGACTTCGTGGTCCACGCAATGCAAGTTTTTTGTCTTACAGTTTTGTAGACCAGAGATCTGGCATGGGTATCGCTGGGCTAAGTCAAGCCTAGCCGGCAGGGTCGCGTTCCTTTCTGGAGGATCCAGGGGAGAATCCATTTCCTCGTGTTTTCCAGCTTCTGGAGGTTACCCACGTTCCTCAGTTGGTGAGGAACCAACTTTCTTCAAAGCCAGTAACAGGGTCCATCCTCACATCAAATCCCTCACCGCAGTTTGAAAAGGTTCTCTGCATTTAAGGACTCCCATGATTGGACCCACCCAGTAACCCAGTGTAACTTCTTCCCCGAAGGTGGGGGTTTAATCGCATCTGCAAACTCCCTTTTGCACTGTGAGGTTAACCCACTTACAGGTTCCAGGGACTAAGTGTGAACAGGGCTTTTCCCCGAACTTTGACTCTTCTGCTCCTTCTCTCATGGGGCAGACACCTGTGAGAACAGGGTTTATCCTTCCTTATAACCTGGCCCACTGCTCCTCTGTTCAGGCTTCCTTTTCTTTAAGGGATCGTTTCAAGGGGATCCCTTGGGTGCAGCCTCGCCCAGCCCTCTGTCTTGCCAGCATGATTCTTGGCTACCTGTCTGGTTCCAGCTCCATCTGCTACCTTGGGGCTCAGAAGCAGCAGTTTTCTCTTCGCTGCCTCTCCCTGTGGAACTTCTCAGCTGGGATTCGTTACAGGGGTGACGGATGGAGGGCAAACCTTCCCCCCTCTCCCCAGAGGCTGCAACAGCTCCTGGGAGCTGGCCACCAATCTGTGCATCAACACCACGGAGGCGGAGGTTGGAGGCCCGCAGGGCTGGAGCAGGGCAACATTGACCTGGGCCACTGCTCCCAAAGGTGAGGCTCAGCTGGCTGGAAGTGCAGGCTGAATCCAACAAGAGCACATTTATCTTTGTTCATTTCTAAGTCCTTTGCTTGGGTTCAAACAGGCAACAGCCCCCAAGAACAGGATGAGGGAGACTGGACATTTAACTTCACTTTCAGCAGGTGGAGTGAGACCCACCTCTGACAGGCGTCCCCCTCAGCTCCCTGGGAGGATAAGACTGATTCTGCGTGATGAGGCTGTGGACCCTTCTTCTCCCCCCTGAAACTTGTAAGTCACACACACACACACACACACACACACACACACACACACACACACACACAGCCTTACATGGTGGAGCTGGAGGGAGGCAGGCACTACAGCATGAAATGGCCACACACGCGGATTCGGGAGCCCAAGCTCCCAGACCTGACTCCTAGCTCTTCTACTTACTGTTTGTGTGTCCTGGGAAAATGACTTCACCTCAACTCCCCTGTTCTGAGCAGCGACAGCTGCACCCGCTTCACATGAGTTTTATAAGGATCACATGAGCTAACACGGTAAAGACAGAAGAGTACCGGAGCGTAGCCATAACACTGCTTTGTAGGTAACACACACATACAATCTGCTCTGTGAGGATAACCTGGAAGCTTGTGCTTTAGTGCCTGTGCTTCCTCACTAGAGGTTAGAATTAAATTCTCAAGTTATTCCACTTGAAAGGAACCCCAGGAAATTAGCTGAGGCACATTCAGACTGTACAGATATGGTCGCGGTTGTAGGTTATCTTAGCAGTGACATACTGAACTAGAACAAAGGACGTGCTAGTTCTCCCGTATTCTATACTAGTCAGATCATAGTAGGAGTCCCTTCAAGAGCCTGAGTTATTTGGGGTTCTTTTTGTTTCATACTTGAGTCCTCTCACCCTTGGTTTGGACAGAGAATCAATGCATTTGAATTAGAATTAACATCCTTAACAAAGGCCTCGCACTGTCCCTTGATAAATTTGCCCCTCAACAGTAACCAGAATTTGAGGCCCCAGCTGATAGGTCTTGCTGGCCTCCCATCCTATAGGTTTAGCTTGAAGCACCATAACCACTTCCAGTGCCACAATTAGAAAGAGGTGCCATTATTGGCAGGCTGGGGAGGCAACTTGACACTTGACAAATGAAGACTCCTGGAAACAATCAGAGCCATTCAGTTGGAGGTGGGGGGACACAGGAAAACAATGAGACCTGGCTTCACACCGTGGTAAAGGCTGTCAGGAGAGCCAGGGAAAGAACAGTAAATACTAACAGTGCTCTGATCTTTGTGTCTCACACCTAATTAAATGCCCACAGCAGCCCTGAGGAAGCAGACAGAACCACTGCAGGTAACAGGCAACTAGGTGGGGAAGAGGTTCAGGGATACCCAAGTTCCCTCAGGGCCACGTGCCGCAGCGGGAGCTCTGAGGTCCTACAGCCCCTTCTCACTGCCATCACGTGACTGCACGATGATGTGTGTGTTTTATCAGAGCTCCTAATATCGAGAGCTGGTAAAATGATATGGGAATGACGCAGACATTCCTTACCATCAAAGACGGCCAAGCCAATGCTTGGTGCCTATCACCAAAGACAGCGAAAAGGTGGTCTATTTCTGTCCTGTTGGAGAATGAAAATGGAGCCTCTAAGAAGGCACTGCCCAGCTTTGAGGTTCTGTTTCTATACTTTGGGGTAGAATATACACTTCAGATATAGTGAGATTGTTTTCTCTGTATCTTTCCCTTCCTCTTCCATCACATCCCCGTCTTCCCTTCAGGCAGAGATATTCTGTCCTGGGAACGTGACTTTTTCAAAAAAGAGGGGTGTGGCAGCTGACAACTTGGCACTTGGGATAGCAGGAAGACCATACTGTTCTCTCTGGCTGTCAGTCAGATGTTTGCGCAAGTTTACTGCGGAGACTGCGTTGCACTCCTTTGAGGCAAACCTGGAAAGATTAGAAGAGGAAGCATTGTATCATGTTTCCTTCCCTCCCCTCCAGTTTCTTGGCAACGGGAAAATCCAAACCTCTGAAGGTAGGGTTTAGACTGGGATTGGTTTAAGATAATATTCTGCTATCCCATCATAGTGGGGACTTGCTGTAGAAACCAGGTCGACTTTATGAAAATAAATTTATATTTCTTACACTCTCCAGCTCGGGAACCGAGGCTGATTTTTTTTTTGTCCTCTGCTGCCCCTGTGTGGACATAGCTGGGAACAACAGTTCAAAATTTCACTAAACGGGAGTCGGAAATTGGACTTCGGGTGGAGGGGCAGCGGTGGGGTGCAGAACTCAAACAAGCTGTCAATGACTTCAAGAGGCTCTCTTCTTGTCCACCATCTTTATTTTCCCCAAGACAACTGCACCCAGTAACGAGTGATTCTGTAAAGACTCCCAGTCATGCATCTCTGTAGCTTTGGGCCACAACCAGCACCCACGGGCACAGTGCCAACCCTCCCACACCTGCTCTTCCTGTGCTTGGAGTAACAAGTCTGTGGGTTTCTCCCTCGGCTTTCACAGCTTTTCATACCACCTCTTCACCGTCTGTCTCTACACTACCATCTTCACACAGCTCTACACCTTCACGTTCATGCTTGCGGCAGCCCCGACTCCCTGCACAAGCACAGGACAGAGATGACCCTTTTGTTTTGATAAGTGAGCACTGGGAACACGTGGGCACAAAGCAGAGAAGGGGCTCTGAGTCACCGGGGGCGGGGTGGGGGGCGCACTGGCGGGAATCCAACGGTGTCCGGATCCCAGGACGGACTTCTACCTACAGCCTAGCTGCTTCCTTCCCTGCTCGGCTCCCCCCTGGGCGTCCATCACACTCCCCACCTTCACTCCGCATCCCACCCAGACAAATAGCGATGGGGGGCCAGGCCTCAGCCCTCTCACTATCCTGCCTACAGGGGAGGATGGGATATCTGAGCCTCTCGCTACCTGCCGCCTGGGCCTTCTCTCTCCAGCAGGAAGCCAGGGACCTACCCCGCGCCTGGCCCGACCTCCCTTCCCCGCCCCTCATGCCTCCAGACCCTGCCGCAGCCTGCGGTCCAGGGCCAGGAGCTGCCTCAAGAAGCCTCGATTCGGGATGATGCCTCGGTGGTCCTTGACTTTCTTGATGGCCTCCACGAGGGTGAAGCGGTGATACAGCATGAGGTAGGCCAGCACCAGCGTGGCGGATCGGCTCACTCCCACGGCGCAGTGCACCAGGATCTTCCCTGTGAGGACAGACACACAGGCGGTGGTTGGAGGGCGAGGGCTACGCCATCAGCGAGGAGGAAGTGGAAGCGCATGGAGACAGGGCAGGCTCAGAGGAGTGGTGATAAGATCCAGATCCCCAGCCAGTGCTCTAGACTGAATGAGGTGGAGGACACGCAGCAGGTCAGCGTCCATGCACCCAGAGAGGGCCAAAGGTAGACTTGTGAGTGACGCAGAAAGCAGCTTTGCACGGAGGGGGCCTCGGTGGATCCTCGCTGAGCGCATCCAGCGAAAACACCCGAGTCTGACCTGGCCCTTCTTCACTCTCCCCCACCCTTCCATCTTGCTGTTTCTATCAACTACTCTGGGGGGAGGCGTTTCATATATTTTTTATTTATATATGCTTTTTTCTGATCAATAAAGCAAAACTGCTCAAAGTACAAATACTTGGAAAGTATGGAAATGTGTCAAGTAGCAAAAGATCCAAACATATCATCCATAATCTTACTACCCAGGTACAACTTGCCACTCTCTTAACACTTTTCCTTCTCATTTTTTTTTATGTCTTTATGTTATTTCATGTATTTTAAAAACGGTCGAGAGAATGTTTTTCCTTCCTTAACCCCACACTTGAACATTTTGTCCCGATTGGAATCTGTGCCTCCCCACACTGGCGCCCTCGGGCTCTGCCCTGACTCAGGGGCCACTGTCCCTTCCCTCCTTGCTTTCCCCGCCTACCTCCAGGCTGGCTCAGTGCCCGGTGGATGAAGTCGGCAGCCGTCTGGAAGTGGATGCTCATGTCAAAGGCTGGCGAGTCATGGGCCTCGACACCCAGGTAGCGGATGCCCAGCCCCTCGTAGGCCTCGGGCGTGCCTCGCCACCTGCTGTGTGAGGCGTTGAGGACGTCGGTGATGCCCAGGCGCCGCAGCTCGCGGTGGTTGTTAGCTATGTCCCTGCATTGAGTAGAGGTTAGAGGGAGGGTGGGGAAGCAAGGCTGGCAGTTAAGAGTCCCTGGTCTGTGCCCTGCCCACTGCCAAGCTAATGTCACTACCCAAGGCCTCCATCTGCTTACTGATGACCCGGAAGGGGGTAAGCAAGGTGGGCAATGTGCCGGAAGTCTTGCCTGGGGGGTTGGGGAGGGTTGCCTGAAGGCGGATGAACAATAGCCATAATAAAATATTGGAGAGTGCTTCCAGGCTGTGGGGTTTTACTTGATCTGTAGGAAGGATTTATTGGATCTGTACTTCATGCAAGAAGTCCATACTAACAGTGGAATGTGGTTGAAGAAAGGGGAGCTCCGTGGGAGAGAGTGATTTTCCCGTCACCGGGGTATTCAAGCAGAGAGAGAAGGTCAAAGTATGGACACAGCAACAGAGGGGCATGGAACATTGGATGGGACATCAGGTTGGACCAGCTTGCACTGAACATCCCCACTAACCTTGAGATTATACGATTCTGACCCTTGCTCCCACACCTGCCTCCCTTGTTACTTTATACTCTCTTTGACACCCAGAATCTTCTTTTGCCAGTTATTTCACGCTCGCATTTACCCTGTTTTATGACGTCATCTTTAGGTGTTCATGTGGCTCATACCCCTTAGTGGTAGATGCCTCTCAGGCAACATGATCATATCTCAGGGCAGATGCCCTGTCCAGTGCACACTCCTCAAGTAGAAAGAGCACTGAACTTGAACCTCCAAGTCCTGGCTCTGCTACTTACGACCCGTGTGACCTTGGGCCAGTCACAACTTCTCTGAGCTTCAGTTTCCTCATCTGTAACCTGGGGATAGTGGTACCTACCTCACAAGGCTGTTGTGAAGATTAAGAGAGAAAATGCATGTGAAAAACTGCTTGTACACTATAGAGCCCCTGAGAGACAGAAGCGGGCACGACATTTCCTCTGATTCTCTTCTCTCCGTAGCCCCGTATTGCAGAACCTCTGCGGACACTGCGGCTTTGCTTGGTCAACCCTTCACCTTCCTACCCACTGTTGCTGGCTCCCAGGACTGCCTGGTTTGTTTTTTTTTCAGAGCCATAGCACGATAGATGGAAGGTCACATCAGTCATCTGTTATGTCTGGTATATAGCTTTCAGTAAGAAGTCTTGCTAAGTAAGTGACATTATTGAACAGAGTCATTCCGTCCCGAGTTGGGTAGATCAATCATCCTGCCCAGCCCCCCAAACCCTGCAGCCTCCACTCCACCCATGCACCCCCCACCCCTTGATCCTCAATCTGGAACCGACAATACCACTCAGTGCTTCTCTGCCACCCTTCTCCTTCCTTCTTCCACACACACGCTTGCACACACACACACACACACACACACACACACACACACTGAGCCCTGGCCCCGGTTTGCTGGGTACATACTGGTCTCCGAGGTAGAGGCCTGGCCAGACCTCATCGGCATGGTTACAGGCTGTCTTGCCTGTGTAGAGAAGCCTCTCCAACTCAAAGACATTGAGGAAGGGATGCTGAACGGTCGGCATCTCCTCCAACGGCCCTCTGGTGCGAACAGGGGACCTCGAGCTACTCCGGGAGAAGCGGGCCATAAAAGTCATGGAGGCCCAGAGCCAGTTACCAGGGCACATCTTAGAGGTGGCAGAAACCGTGACAGCTGCCCGGTGGCTGCGGGGATGATGGCTCAGTCTCCAGGTAGCTGTTGCTGGAAGAAGAAGGGATGTGAGACACACCTGAGTGAGTCCAGAGCAGCTGCTTCCCTTCTTGCTAACTGGGCTGGGCCCCAGGGAGAAGATTCTCCAGGGAGGGAAGGTGAGTCTGGCCCTGGCGGGGCCTCCAGGATTGTCTTCTTGGCTGCGGCAGCACCGTTCTCTCTGCTCTTGTGGTTCTTCCACACAAGGAGGTGGGAGAGTCACGTGCCCTTGTTTACAGGGAGAGGGAACTGCCCAGCTGCCGGGTTCTGCTCCAGCACCCAACCCCCACTCCCACCACACATACATAAACACACACACACAAACATTTGGTGTTTGGGTGGCAGTGCCCATGCCGGAACTCTTGCCAGCCTGAATCTGGGTCTCATCTGCCTGGGGCTACTGCCAGAGAGGCTAGGGAGTTGGGATGGGAGGTGGAGGGTGGCTGTCTCCGCCCAGGGAGAATTAGCAGGAAGACAGTGGCAGCTGGGGCCATGACATATGCCAAGCCTGCCCCTTCCTTGGTGCCAGAGGGATGGGCTGCTTTAATACATTCCCACCCTACCTCTGACTTGGTGATAAGCCTCCATGGGAAGTGTATGTTGGGGATATGGGGTGAGTGGGACTAGCAATAAAGAGGAAGGGTAAGTTTTTGAAGGGTAACTTGCTGAATGCATGAGCTGATGGAGAAAGGCACCAATCTATGCACAACGAGCAAGCCACTCTCCTGTGATCAACATAAAGGAAGGACTAAACCTCCTCTCTAATGTGAGCATTTCTGAGCTGGAGTATTGTGTCTGTGTGTGTGGTGCATGAGGGAGGGAGGAGGGTGGAGGGCTGAGAAGGGGAGGAAAGGGAAGAATGAGGGACCCTGCCAGGCCCAGGGGTTCAGGGACTAGAATTGGCCTGTGCGTTGCTGGTGTGCCTGCCTCTGACTCTCTCTGGACCACTGGCTCTTCTGAAAACGGCACCATGTGCTGAGCTGCTGAGCTGGGAAGGGCCAGACTTGCCCTGGGACCTTCAGGCAGAGGGGAGACTGTGGCAAGAGCCCTCCCCACCCCCTCCTGTCACACTGTGCTCCTGCAGGTCTGACAAGGCAGGGGAGCTGGCGGGAAGAATCCCTCTCCAGCTAGCTTCCCTGCCTTCAGCCCCAGAGCCCTGAACAGAAAGTCCACCAGGGAAGGCCATTTTTGTCCTGCCCACGCGGTGCACCCCCATCCATGCTCTCACGTGT
>VMDR010005096.1:0-54307 GCA_007922815.1 Macrotus californicus | reverse complement strand
GGGGCGGCGGCAGAAAGACAACTGCACAGGAGTTGCGTTTCTATCACAGTCGCCCTGAACTCCTGGGAAACCTGGCCGACTGGTGCAAGGGTCTGAACACTCCACAAGCCCTTCAAAGATGGAATCTAAAAGGACCTTCAGAAAGAAGCCCGAGTTGGATTTCAAGCCTCTGGCCACAGGAAATCCCTCCCGGAGACCAAGTCCCAGCTCGACCTAGGGCAGAGGATTTTCAAGCTTGTTTCTCTCATCAAGCTGCAATCAAGGCTCCCATCTCAAGGAAGGGAAGCCTGCATGGTGCCAGGCCCCCCCCCTCCTGTGCCAGCCAGGCCGGTCCCAAACAGCTCCAAGCTCTGCACCTTGCCCAGTCATGAAACCATCAAGCCACACAGCGCCTCCCCAAACGTGACCTGCCTGCCACAGAGCAGTGCCCGGCACTGTCATGAAGAGTACCTAGAATGTCTTCTAAAAACAAGCAGTTAAAAAAAGCAGGTGTACGTCATACAAATGTTTGATTTCTTCAGAATTGGGGGAAAAAAAGTCCCTTTGTCCAACCAAAAACTATGGCCGTACCATTATATAAAGTTTCTATGCGTTAGGAAAATTACATTTTTTAGGCAACGAAGGGGGAAAAAGTTGGCATCCCATTTTTAATCATCACTAATTCCTTTTAAGGTAATCTCACCAATCCCAAAATTTCCAAAAGATGCTTTACTCACTTAAACTGCAGTACTCTGAATTTGGATACTGCTTTCCAAATTTAAAATTGCTCATTTCATGAGGGTAAAAATAACTCAAAAATAAAGACAAGCATTAAATATTACGTAAGGTTTTCTTTTATTTAAAAGATCATTCACAAAATACCATATCCATAGATTTACTTTCTGTCATATAGTTGAATGTGTTAAGTGTTTGGAATTCCATTCTTACATTTAAAAGTCAACTGGATTGCCAGAAGTTTAGATGAATTTGTTTTGTTCTTAATCTTTTCCACACTGAAGATATAAGTAGGTCATCTGAAAGCATCAGGTTTGATTACAACCACATAATGCATGTCTTTCTTAAGTTAAGTACTGGTGTTACACAAATGGTTCTTATTTCAGAAGCAAAGATGACAGGTGGAAGGAAAGAAGGGAGAGTTCTGTAAATTGCTGAGACCTCGTAACAAGGACAGAGTAAGAGAAGCCAAGGATGCCAGCTAGTGACGAACTCCTGTCTAAGCACACTGAGCTGCGTGGGCCAGGATACCCCCAGCCCTCCAGTCATGCGGGTGGGGGTCTCTTTTCTCTGGGGCTCTAGCGGCTGGCTGCCCCCAAACTGCTCTGAAAGAGCTGGGACCCAGGTGCCAAGGAATTTAATTTGTCCACATGTGGGTGTTCAAGCTCAAAAGCTACTGCCCAGCCCCTAGCCCTGTGGACATGCTGCACACGGTACGTGGGAACAATAAACTTTGTCCCAAAGATGAGACCCAGTAACTTAGAGCCACCTACCAATTATTTTAAGGTTCTTGATAGCGCTGCATAGTAAAATTCTCAATTCATCAAGTGAAACAGTAAAGTGCCAGATTCTAGGCCCATTTTCATTATAAAATTAAGGGATGGTGGGAAGCACAGTATCTTATTGTTATACTAGGGAAAAGATAAACGCAAGGGAGAGAAGCAGAAGACACAGATAATGGGGATTTGGAAAAAGCAATGTCTACACTAGAAAATTAGCCCAGCACAGCTTTACCGCTACCACCCTCACCCCCAACCTTTAGCCCCCCAAAGCACCTGTGCCCAGCAGAAAGGAAACCAGCAGCGGGCAGTTCACTACACCCAGCCAGCCAGAGGAGCCTCTGATGCAGCTGGTGGAGGGCCCCGGGTTGGACAGTGTTGCAAAGCAGTAATACATGCATGGACACGGTAGTGCATTCAACTGATCTCCCGTGTCAACTCCCCACTGACATTTCACCACACCCTTTAGGTTTCACTGTTTGAAATCTGAGCCGAATATATTCTGCTCTAATTATCCATTTGGAGAGGGGGCAACAGAGACAGGACTACCTATAAATAGGGATGGAAGAAATCTGAAAACAAGGTGCCTCAAAATGTGTATGTTGATCAAGGCTGAATAAAAACAAGATATATCCACTCTGTGACCTTTTTTTGTTTTGGAAAGCCACAGAAGTACAGAACTCAACATGCAGGTCAGAAGCACTGAGAAAATCAAAGGAAGTGACTGGAGTCTGGCCAGTGTGTTTAGAGAAGAGAAAGCAAAGGAGAGAAATGAAGCAGCACCTAGACCCAAAGACCTCCCACACGGTGGCTGCCTTTGTCCCTCTGGAGAAACTCATGTGCTGGAAGGAAACAAGGAGCAGGAAGGAAAAAAGACACAAGGAAAACAGGGGAAGGAATGGCAGGAAAAAAAAAAAAAACAAACGCACGAAACAGGCACTAGATACAGCAAAGCCAAGAATGTACTAAAAACCACTTGTTAACTGCTGACATGCACTCACAAGCTCTGTTTCCTTTGTAAGAAAGGAGGACAAAGGTCAGGCGCAGGAATGGTAACTGCAGGACTGCCAGTCCCGGGGGCTAGCCAGGCCACGGTCTCACGCTAACTGCCCCCACACCCCATTCCCTCCCAACCGCAAGCTCATTCTTGCTCCTTGTGAACAACTTCCTCTCTGGGCCGAGCTCCCCCGAAGATAGCGGAGTTGGGATTGGCTACTTGATTGAGGGGCGTTGCAACTGTTCGAGGTTTAAGCTGGAGCCTCGGTCTCTGTGCTCTTTCCTCTGGGGGGAGAAACAAGGTTTTAAAGAATGGCTCCCACCCGCCACGGGGCAGAACGACCAAACCGATGCTGGTCCCTGCAGCTCAGCCCAACGTCTAAAACCAACAGCCTTGAAAAACCACTCCACCCCCTAGATACACTAACACAGGCAAGCTTACTACTATTTAAGACCAAGGGTGCTTTCCATGGCCTACGGAGGTACTATGAAAAGGTACCCCCATTTACGAGTTGTCACCTTACCTTCTGTTGGTTCTCTGAAATCCATGTTGGACCCTCGAAGGGGAGGGCCATCTCTGAAACGACTCCCCATTGGAGGGCCCGTTCGCCGGTCACCTGGACGACTCCCTCCCCTGCCTCCTAAGAAGTCGTCCCTGAAACCTGAAGAAAAAAGATGACACTGAATTACTTTTTAAACTGTCTTAAAGCGGATTATATTATCTTGAGTAGATTCTGACTTCAAAAGGTTAAGTTCTTTAGTTTGTCCAGCATCGAAGTTCTTCCAAAATACAGTGCATTGAAAATGAGTCCAAATGTGAATCTGCTTGGTAATTTCAATGCTAACAAACTTTTTAAATAAAAAAGAATCTTAGGAGAGAAAAATAAAATAAGCCGCTTGAATTCTTAGCTTGCAGTAAAAATGGAAAACAGTATGAGGCTATATTCCAATATGGTTTAAAACAGCAAGAAAATCCTCAAAGCACATTTTATTCTGTTTTGTATTATATAAATTGTATACAGTTATTAAGAAGATAAACCTGAAACTTAGAAGTTACAATTTAGAATGCAAAATCACAAGAAAAAACTAGATACAAAGACAAAATAAAAATACAAAGTCACCTCTGGGTGACACTCCCCATTTTCCCTGTTCCTGCTGCGTTTCAGCGTGGGTCATTCTAAAAGCAAAGCACCTGTGTGGTAAACAAAGCAGTTATCCGAGTTAGGCCCACTCCCTAAGGGGGGCGTGCTGGAGAGCAGAGCACCTCATACCCAGCCTTATCTCACCTGCTGCGGCTGCAATGGGGTGTTCTCCATTCATTTGTGCATCTGCTAAAACAATTACCAACAGAAGTAAAATGCATCTCCATTTATAAGTGTTAAGAGTAAGTTATACCCTGGCTGGTGTAGTTCAGTGGATTGAGAGCTGGTCTGTGAACCAAAAGGTCACCGGCTCAATTCCTGGTCGGGGCACGAGCCTAGGTTGTAGGCCAGGTCCACAATAGGGGGCATGTGAGAGGCAACCAATCCATGTTTCTCTGGCACATCAACGTCTCTTTCTTCACTCTCTTTCTTCCTCCCTTCCCCTCTCTCTAAAAATTAAAAGTCACAATTCTCATCAGTGTGTAGAACAAAGAGTATTTTCTCAATGGACTTTGAGAGCTTAGGCTTCAGTTTTGTATTTAAGTGAAAGTCCTTCAGTAACGGGGGTTAAGCTAAGTAACCTTTTAATAGTACAGCCTACTAAAATTAAAGTTAACTCCCAGTAAAAATATAGGAAATAAGATTGTAACCAAACAAATGTGCTTGACCTCTTTGCTCATGCTCCCAAAGCTGACACTCTCTCTCACTCTAAGAACGGTGCCAATGCTCAAAGCTTTGTAGGAACGTGTCTTTAAGAGACCTGAGCCTGAGGCATATTCTTCTTCTAGAGAGTTGATCTCCATTATTCAAAGATTTCATTTTTACAAATTTTAACCTACTTGCTAAAATTTACTTGAAAGCCCCAAATCAACACTTTTGGTGCTTTTCCTGCCATTCAGACATGCAAAAGCAATCAAGATTGAGTCCTCTGACACACGTGTTCTCAGCTGAGGTAATACTCTGCCTCGTTTCAGCTCATAATGCAAATAGACCCTTTTTATGGTCTGTTTAGTGCTAGTTTTTTTTTTGTTGGTGATTTCTCCCCCAAACAGTGCTGAAGAGCTTGTAGTATTCCCTAAGCATAAGAAAGCTGTGGTATGTCTTAGGGAGAAAGTATACATTTAATAAGCTTCACTCAGGGCAGTTAAAATACTGTTGGCTGTGAGTTCCATGTTAATGAATCAACAACGCGTATTAAATGAGGTGTCTTTAAACAGAAACACACATAAGGCAAGTTTGTGACTGGCTGGTTGACAAAGTGCAGTGATTCAGAGGCTCGAAGGGTCCCCGACCACGGTGTTACCTCCCCTGGGAGCAGTGGATCAGCATTTGTTAATTGGCTGCTCTCAGGGACCCTACAGAACCCAACTCCTGCACAGACGGAGAATGCACTCTATCTGCCATGGGGGTACTTCTCCTGTTCTTTAAGAGTGGCAAGGGTTTTGGAAACATATCAAGTTATTTAAAAACCCAGCTAAGAGACTGAGTTGAATAATACCAATTTTAATAATTAAAAAAAAAAAGCAATAAGGACAATTCTAAAAGGATTTAGACCAAACAGGAACACTGCCTTGGGGGAAAACACATTGGGATGCATATGGCCAGGTCAAGTGTAAGATTCTTCAGTCTCTGAACCTGATACTCCCCAAACCAATCTAAATTGTGATGTGTACCTTTCCACTGAGTATGAAAATGACTTTCTCTCATTGAAGTTTAAGTGACTTTTGCTGCCAGTTTAGCAAAAACCCATCAGCTCACACCCACACTGACGAGGCCGACAAACGCAAGTGCTACTGCGTCCGCACGACGAGACAGGGTGGAAGGGAAACCGGGTACACCAGCACCGACAGCTTCCTTTCAAAGTATGGGGAGGATTGTAAGAGAGAAGCAAGGCTAATATTAACAAATATCTTTTCATCAATTTGATGAGATTTCTAGGAGGTACACTATTCATAAGAATCTTCTGAGTTTTCTTTACAAAGTTTAGTTTAACACACTGGCTATTTCTAGTGGTGGAACTTTTAAATTTTTACTTGCTCTTTAGTAATGCCTGATTTTTTTTTTACAAGCATCTACCATTAAAAAAATAGCGTCATTCTTTGAAAGAGTAAAAAAGATCCATTTTCACACATAATGCATACACGTAGGCATTACTCTACCATGTGGGCACTTCACCAAAACACTGTGGTTCACAGTGAAACTGGGGGTGGCAAGGTAGTGTCTCTGGCTGTGCTCCCTGTATGTCTCTGCCTCAGAGTAAAAGCACAAGTGAAGTCAATAGAAAAGCATTATTTACTTAACGTCCATAGTTCCAGAGCTATGAGCTCACTGTGCTATTCCCAAACTACCAGGAAACGCACAACTGACAGGTCAAAGGCCACCGCTTATCGAGCCACTAACTGCTGCACCTGGACTGGCCTCGAGAAGACATCTGTTGCATGTTTCAATCAGAGACTAGCTTATACATAAAATTACAGGTTTACTGGATTATACTGTACTTTTATGAATAAGCTCATTTCTGACTGGCTATAGGACTTTTAGAAATTAAATTATTCAACAGATATAAACTGTCATCTGTTTAGCTAAAGCAGTACTGGAAATAAATTTTAAAACTTTTCAAGACTCATGGACATTCTGCACCAGTTTCTCCATACTTACCCATTACTTTATACTGAGTTTTGTTTTGATGGGGGGTAAGGTGATAGGGTGGGTGTGCTGATGTTCTCATACATTGGAGAATACAGAAATAACCTCAAGTTCTTAGGAGAGAAAACCCTTTAAAAAAGTCTCCTACCTTCCTGTTATAGTTGACAGGTTTACTACATATGTCAATTACTTAAAAAAAAAAAAGAGTAATTAAGATGAAGAAATGTTTAAGAGACCTTTCAAAGCAGAGGGCAAACTGGCCTCTTGAGTTGAGCCGAGGAAGCACCCACTTGCCTGCCACGCTCAGTTAGAAAAGGAAAGGCAGAGCGGGCCACACCCGTCATTAAGGGATGAGTTCCTCACCTCTGGGGAAGACATGGGTCACCAGAACTCTCACCATCTCAGAGGGAGCCACCAGAAACCACAATCAAAGGCTTTTCGTACGATTCTAGAACCTCCGCACTACTTCAAGAAGTAACTGTGTTTCTCCTTGTGCCGCACACACAAGAGCCACCAAGGAGTTTCCCTGGGCTAGACCCTGAGAAAAAACCGCTGCATGCCTGGGTACCTCTTGGGAAAGTTTCATCTGTCAAAGAGACTAAAGAAGTAGTCCAGCCAGGCCGGCTACTCACAAGAAATGTGCAATAGCACCAAGGCCATTGAAAAAGGTTAAGTGGTGATACTTTAAATACTGATACCGGAATTGAAGTCATCCCGGGACTCCCATCCACCTCTAGATTCTCGAGAGCCACCCATTCCTGAGGATACACAAAAAAGAGTAAAGTTGAGGTTGGATCGTTACCTTGCTGCACAAACATGGAAAAATTCACTGGGACGATGTACAACTCATGTGATGGGAAGTTCAACAAAATTAGGAGTATTTGCTGCCAACAGGAAAAATAAAAACAACCCCAGGCTTGCAGAAGCATCATCCATTCTAAGACTTTATTTTTACAAGAAGCTCACAAAAACCTACCGCACCTACAAGACAGAGTTCTAGCAGTAACCTTCCAGAGTTGTAACCACTAAGTTTTATGTTCAGTTTTAGAAAAACCAATCACCTCTGTCATCTGGTCCACCTTTCCTGAATCCAAAGCCACCTTTATCTTGTTTTCTGCCTTCTGCAATGTCCACACGAAGTGACCGATCACCCAACAGCTAATGATAAGGGGAAAAAAGTGTCAGTATTTGCAAGAAAAACCCCCAACTACTAACGTGACAGAGAAAACGTGAACATACTTACTGCACCATCATATGTCAAGGCTTCCTTAAGGGAATCCACCTCGTCAAATTCTACATAGCAGAATCCTGTAAGAGAAAACGAACTCCATTTCCTCGAGAAATTGCGGGTCACAACTATGGCGGGTTCCCTGTCCGCACAGCTTGCCCACACCAGAACTCCCGCTTTTGCTGCATCTGGGGGACTGCCGACTGGGCGCTCCTGAGAGAGCAGCTTCGCTGCTCGGTGAGCAGAACCTGACTGGTCTTCCTCCCTCTCAGTTCTGTATTAACAGAACGCGCTACCAAACAGGCACTGAAATAGCAGCTGTGTTTTTATAAAGCTTTCTTCTCGTGTGTTCCAACCATAATATTAAAACCTTTCTTCGATCACTGCAGAGCTGTTGGTTCTGATTTCTGAATGACTTTAGTATAATCTAACCAGGGTTTTAGGACAGATTTCAAAGTGAGCAACGACATGCTTGGAAGGAGAGGCTGAAGGTGCCTACCACCACGCAGGCAGTTGGTACAAAAACCTCTGAATAAGCATCACCTTCATGTGCAACGCTCCTGTCCACATGCTCCCAGAGGCGACATCTGGGCTGAGCACTCTCCTTGCCCTAACACATTCACACTGCACCATGTACAGCCCCCCTCCTGCCAGACTGTCCTCATCCCGTGTGAAGATTATACTTTACTTTCAAAGCCCACGAGACTGCAAGCGCTTCGAAGGCCTGGGTCCAAACCCTTCCTGTTCACCACCTGCTCAGTACTTAGAGAGTGCACTGCTCGGCTGGAGAAGGTCGCCTGGTCTCCTCACCCCCACCTTATTCCCTACGTGGATTTAACGTTGAGAGGAACTGAGAACACTGCTCTGAAGTTCAAAGAGGCAACAGCCGCCCAGTCACACACCTGACACCGCAGAGCTGCTGAAACTGAAGATGGTCCTCTAGGAAACAGAGCCCCAAATCTGCGGCTGCTACTCACTCAGCCCGGAGGCTGGCTTCGTCTACACATCTGGACCGTGAGTGTGAACTCCGAATGCCTGCCAGCAAGCAAACTGGGTGGGACGTGCACGAGCTTAGTCAGTGTGTGTGTATTGTCTGATCACTTGATAACAAGGCTTCGGGCTCTAAAATCAAAAAGCTCTCAAAAGGCTAAAAGACGCCGCTGCACACAGAACCGCTCAGATGCACAATGCCCTGTGCCCTGCAGGACGCACCTAGCTGCAGGGCGGACTGCCTCTCAGGCAGCCTTGGAAGCTAGCTGATGACGCCACTCGGTCCTGCACTCCTACTCCTCCTCTGCTGAGTGCCCCGAAGACACCCATCCACAGACTCCATCTGAATGTTGAGCCAACCCTCTCCCAAACACGTACTCTGAAGTCACAAATGTATAGCGATAACTTACTAGGTTATCTTTTGGATTTTACAATAAATAACTGAATTATAGGAAAACTACCAATGACAAAAAGCACGGACTGGCTAAGGTGAAATACACCTGGAAAGTCCTCAGATTTGTCTGTTCACACCCATTCACTGCTCTCCATGTTAACTCCTACACAGGGCTGCTATACACGCCAGGCAAACAGCAGGCTAACTTGGATTTGTGCCATAGACTTCTAGATGACGTGTAAAACATTTTCCCCCTCATGGAACGGAGGGTCTGTGAGTTAAAGTGCTATGTTTATTTCAGATGTAATGCCTGGACCCTAAGCAAACATTTAAAACACTTTTAGGGGTGGTGGGGAGGGGTGGGGGGAAAAGGCAGAAAAAACTGTCCTTGAACAACAATAAAACAACAACAACAACACTTCTATAATTAAAGCCCTCTAGTACACCAACACATTCTGGTCTAGACCTCCCCCTTCACAATCAGGCACAGTAAGAACGTCCCCCAAACTCACCTTTGAATTTGTCTGTGTCTTTGTCTCGGACTAGCCGTACACTCCTTATGCTGAGATCCTTAAAGATAGCATCTATGTCGCCCTGAACTGTATTAAAAGGTAGATTTCCTACGTATGCTGTGTAGGGGGGCTCTGTGGGCAGCTCCTTCTGGCTACGGGAACCATGGCCTCCAGCACTGCCGCGGGACCTAGGGAACGAAGCACAGAATTCAAGTCTGCCCATGTGTTCCAGTCCCCGCTCAGGAACAATACAAAAACCTCCCAGCTAGCTACCTCACCCAGGTGACACACTCCTCCCTGATGTACCATATCTTTACCTGGAAATTATGAGTATTCCAAATACCATGTTATGAAAAAGGTGCCTGTTTTTTAGTGACAGAAATGTCTACAGAATCATAGAATGTGTGTAAACATACATTTCTCCAAAAATTCACATCCAAATTTAACATGTGCTCCTAATGGTTCTCTCATACTCACACAGAATCAGCATCTGCAAAGTGTTTACTCCCTGAAACCTGAACAAATGCCTTCCCTCACACTCAGTAACACCAGTGCATACATAAATGGACTGTCCAGAGTCACTCTGTTGAACTCAGGAGGAGTTACTGAAGTTGCCCAAGGTTAATGTATTAACAACACAATTGCTTCTTGTTATTCTCTGGTTATGGATAGTAACACTACAGAAATTTCAGATTTTGTGCAGCAGGTACCGTGTATATACTACTCTCTGCTCCCTAGGCAATAGTTCACTGGGCTTTCAGATACGCATATGTGGTGCTATCTATTGATTATCCGTTTAAACCTTGATGCCACTTCCTCAGATGTAACAAGAACGGTTGGGGTACTTGTCCTTGGTTACAGAGCTAAAAAGTGGCAAAGGCAGGACCTTGATTATGTTTCATCATTGCTAATTTGCAGAGGTATCAGTTTCAATCCCAGCTCTGCCACTTACTACCCTTATGATCTAATAAGCTCATTTTCTCTAAGCATTTATTTATTTGTGAAATTGGGTTAATATTAAGATCTTGAATTATTCAGAAATAACAAATATAAGGTGCTTCAAACACTGCCTAACAGACAATACGTATGTACAGAGTAACAAGTAGTATTATCACTGCCACCTACAACCTGAGGTTAAAAATGTTTTACAGGCCCTGGCTGGTGTAGCTCAGTGGATGGAGCGCTGGCTTACGAAGGGGCCGCGCCAAGGGGTCGCCAGTTCAATTCCCAGTCAGAGTGCATACCTGGGTTGAAGGCCAGGTCCCCACTTGGGGGCACATGAGAGGGAACCATACATTGATGTTTCTCTCCCTCTCTTTCTCCTTTCCTACCCCTCTCTAAAATTAAATAAATAAAATATCAAAAAAAAACATGTTTTACAGATAATTAAGTGGGACCATTTGTCTAAGCCCACGGAATGCACAACACCAAGGGTGAACCCGAACGTAACTGGACTTTGGGTGATAAGGACGTTTTTGGTGCAGAGGGTCACTGACTAGCAAACGCACTGCTGCTCTGCAGGCGGGGGGGCATGTATGTGCAAGGGCAGGGCGCACACGGGAGCGCTGTCACTTCTGTTTACTTTGGCCATCAATCTAGAAGTGCTCTAAAAAGTTCTATTTAAATGAATGAATGAATGAATGAATGAATGGGAAGGGGAGCTATTCTTTACATCAATAAGAATGTCAGCTAATAAATGTTGAAGAAATCATCACTACTCTGCAATGTAGTTAGCAGTAACCAATTCAGGCCAAGCCCATCCATAGATGCTGAAACCACTGATAAACTGTTTTTTGGGGAACAAGATATTCACATGGTCTTAAATTATCACCCCATACTTTCTCCCCACTCAGGGGAGAAAAAAGTTTTCTCAAATGGAAAAACCTGGCAGTCACCACCTTACCCAGGTAATTGAACTTAGTACACTAATAATGGAACAAGCTTCCATTATATTATATGCCTTCTGTATTGGTGCAGATTCTTCAAATATGTCAGTCAGGAAAGACAAAAAAGGCAGAGACCAACAATGAAATATGAAAACCAATGCTATGGAGCTGGCTGGTGTGGCACAGTCCATTGAGCACTGGCCTGTGAACCAAAAGGTCACAGGTTTGATTCCCAGTCAGGGCACATGCCTGGGTTGTGGGCCAGGTCCCCAGCTGGGTGTCATGCAAGAGGCAGTGATCCATGTTTCTCTCCCTCTCTTCCCTCTTAAATAAATAAAATCTTAAAAAAAAAAAAAAAAAAAAAAAAGATAAAAGTACTCCCCAATGCTGCATGTAATGTTTGAACCCTGAAATAAACATCTTTAAAAGAAAAAGTAGATGGAGAAAATTGAATATGGAATGTACAGATTTTTGTATCAATGTTAAATTTCTTATGAGTGACAACTGGTATCATGTCAGTAGAATGCCCTGTTCTCAAGAGACTTAACGTAGCCAGGGGCGAAGTGTCAGTAAAACATTGCAGTAAACATTTATTCTATTTTCTTTCTTTCTTTTCTTTTTTAAAAGATTTTATTTATTTTTAGAGAGGGTAAGGGAAGGAGAGAGGGAGAGAAACATCAATGTGTGGTTGCCTCTCACATGCCCCCCACTGGGGACCTTGTCCGCTACCCAGGCATGTGTCCTGACTGGGAATCGAACCAGTGACTGGTTCAGAGGCCTGTTGTCAATCCACTGAGCCACACCAGCCAGGGCCATTTACTGTATTTTCAAGGAGTTCAACATAAAAGACATGGAAGCGTGTGTGTGTGTGTATAAAAATATAAAACAAATATGAAATTTGTTAAATATCTACCAGAGTCTATTGTGTCATTCCTTCAACTTTACTGTAGATATGAACATTTTTCAAAATAAAATGTTTGCAGAACACAAGAGAAAAAAATGAAAAAGGGAGGTACTGTTTCTTTTAAAAGAAATATTTAAAATAAATGAATCTTATCACAACAAAGACCTGCTCAGAGTCATCCTTTTTGCAGGGGAAGTACGAGTATCATCAGGCTTGGAAAGCAACCTGATCTCCACATATTGCTAGAAATATCATGAAAGAAATTCCACACCTTCCCTGAGATAAATTCCAGGCAAATATTGGGCAATAAATATCATTCTTTAAAAAAACGGATTGATTGGTTGATTTTAGAGAGGGAGGCAGAGGGAAAGAGAGAGGAACATCAATCTGTTTCCCACTTATTTATGCATTCACTGGTGGATTCTTGCATGTGTCCTAACTGAGGATTGAGCCCATAACCCTGGTGTATGGGCATGACGCTCCAATCAACTGAGCTACCCAGCCAGGGCTAAATATCATTATTCTTTAAGACAACATTTTTCTGAAGCAGAAGAACCAAGCCATGATGTAATTCTTAGAAGGTAAAATATCTAAGTTTAATGACTCAGGATTCTGCTACTTCCCAACAGGAAGTATTAAGTAGTATTCTGCATTCTGTTGTAAGAACACCAGAAATACAGGTTTATAAGTGAACTGTATCCCACTTCTCCCTCTGAAGTAAAAAGCTGAGCAAATGTGACTCATTTCTGCATCTGTAAACTACTGATAGTACACAACACAACTATCACTATCGCCATAACCATGAAACCTAAATTATTTTCAGTAAGATACACATACACATATGGAAAAATGTCAAAATGTCAAATGAATAATAATAAACACTTTAAATTAATTCATGCAACATTCATTAAATATCTTGATGGAAAACAGTCCCTGGCCTTCAAGCAGCTCACAACTGAGTAGCACCTACACAACACAAATAACTGTATGCACACCTGTGTGTGTACAGACGTGTACACACATAGTAAATTCTCATTTATTATCAATGGATTCTGCGACTTTAAGGAGAACAAAACCCATTTTACCATAGGCTAGTGAATATAAACCAAGAGTTAAGTTCCTGTAGCATCCCATCGTTGCTAAGAAGCTGTGTTGAAACGAATGAGGTTGTGTGAGGACCTGGTGTGCAATATATGCAAAAAAGCAAAAATCCACCATGTTTTTAAAAAATTTAAGGTAAAGGGGAAGACAGAGAGATGATAAATTCCGTGTGTGTGACTGATGATGCATCAGGAAAACGGAGGTAGGAAGGCTTGCTAAAGGGTATATTCAATGTATGTATGACACCTTATGGAGGGTGTTCCGTGCAAACGGAAGAGACGAGGTCGGTGACCTGTGAGTACAGGGAACCAGGAGAGCGTTCCTGAGGACTGCCGCCGCCCAGGTAGTGAGACCATGGCGGTACTACTAAGAGTGCAACTGGCTGAAAACCCAGCTCTGGGAAGACAGAAGAGTCCCATTTCAGGAAAGCAGTATTTTAAGAGCTAGAGATGTGGAAACAGGCAAACTAACCCAAACCCAGCAGCTCGCTTATTTCACCCTAGTATCACAAAACCATCGTGGCTTAACACTCTAGACCAGCGACTTTCAACTGGTGTGCCTCAAGAAACTTTAAAACATGCAATACCTGACTATTTAGTCAGGGCCCATCCAGTGCGAATGAACCAAAATTATACCTATTTTCGCCCTGACCAGTATGGCTCGGTTGACTGGGCGTCGCTCTGCAAAGAAAAGGTGGCTGGCTCAACTCCTGCCCAGGGCACATGCCTGGGCTGAGCACAATACGCAACTAATAGATGTTTCTCCCTCACATCAATGTTGCTCTCTCTTGCTTCCTCCCTTCCCTTCTCTCTGAAACTAAATATTTCAGTCCTGGCTGGTGTGGCTCAGTGGACTGAGTGCCAGCCTGCAAACCAAAGGGTCACTGGCTCAATTTCCAGTCAGGGCACATGCCTGGGGGGCAGGCCAGGTCCCCAGTTGGAGGAACGAGAGAGACAACCGATTGATGTATATCTCTTGCACATCAATGTTTCTCTCCCTTCCCCTCACTCTAACAATAAAAAAATAAAATCTTTAAAAAATAGTTTAAAAATACCTATTTTTTGTGAGATCAGCAAAAAAAACTATTTTTTGGTGTGCTGCAGAATTTCAGTAATTAGCTTATGTGTGTCATGAGATTAAAAGGCTGAAAATTGCTGCTCTAACAACTTTCAAGAATTACTGACGCAGGCCTAAATAACACTCCCTGCAGTCAGTTTTACAGGATTTAAGCATTTTTAAGCTTTTCACTGAGCAGTCTAGATAGATTTCAATTTATCCACTTTAATGTTTATGAAGCATCTAGTGTGCCAGCAACTGAGTGACAAATCCCAGAGAGTGCACATACATATAATGAAATACACATTCTGTTATCAACCAAATAAAAAAACCCAGTGTCAGGGATTAGTCTTTGAGCTAATATAAGTTAGAGGGGGCTATTAACTACACAAATAAGCTGTATTATATGAAAAGCACTCCCTAAAACAGGTTAAAAACAACACAGGAAACACTCACTTGAGACCTTAGTTTGTTGTAGGACATCTTCCAAATCACCTCTGTACCTCAAGTTTCCTTGTCTGTTACATTTTAAATCTTTATTTTTTAAAGAAGTTTAAAATAGACCATAAAAACATTTCATGAGCACTGACTGCTTTATAGAAGTTTAACGGAAGCTCTGTGTGTTATAGGAAGACCAACCCGCTGGAGGTTAGATGGCTCCCGCAGCAGCGGGCGTGTGTGAAACAGAAAACAGAACGGACACCTGAAGGTCTGTGCTGCAGACTCCCAGGCCACACCCTCACTCCACTGAGCAATGACCCTCCCTCCCTGCTCATTATCCCTTCTTACTATCCCTTGGGGGACAGTTCATTGCTTTTTTTTTTTTTTTTTGAAAGATTTTATTTATTCATTTTTAGAGAGGAGAAGAGAAGGAGAAAGAGGGAGAGAAATATCAACGTGTGGTTGCCTCTCATGCGCCCCGTACTGGGGACCTGGCCCGCAACCCAGGCATGTGCCCTGACTGGGAATCGAACCGGTAACCCCTTGGTTCCCAGCCCGTGCTCAACCCACTGAGCTACACCAGCCAAGGCCAGTCCATTGCTTTTTAAAACAACATGTGACTCTCCTGACCAGTGTGGCTCAGTTGCTTGGGCACTGTCTGGCAACCCAAAGGGTCGCAGGTTAGAGTCCCAGTCAGGACACAGGCCAGAGTTGTGGGTTCCTTCCCGAGTCGAGGTGTGTGCAAGAGGCAACAGACTGATGTTTCTCTCTCACATCCATGCTTCTCTTCCTCTCCACCGCCCCCCCGGCCCCCGGAATCAATAAAAGAAAAAAAAAAACTTAAATCAAAACAAAACACGTGCCCTGGCTGGTGTGTGGCTCAGTGGATTGAGTACCAGCCTATGAACTGAAAGGTTGCTGGTTCTCTTCCCAGTCAGGGCACAAGCCTGGGTTGTGGGTCAGGCCCCCAGTTGAGGGTGCATGAGAGGCAGTCAATCCTGATGTTTCTCTCCCTCCCTTCCCCCTTTAAAAAAATAAAATCTTAGAAAACAAAATACATGTGATAAGGTAATGAATTGCATCCTTAGAATTACAAAATCCAACTTTCCACTCCAAGTATGACCAAGACACCTTATAGACAAATCACGTCTCTTCACTCCCATCAACCAAATATCTGAATGTCCATAAAGTATAGAGGGCAGTGTAACAAACCTAAACCTCAGTTTCTGCCCTCAAGGAGCTTATAATTCAACCAAGGGGAGTGTCCAGGCATCTGGGAAGAGGAAATCCCGGCCCCAGCAAAGGAAGGACTGCAGGAGATTCAGGAGACAGCAGTGACAGCCGTCACTGCGGAGCGCAGCAACAAGCACTTGGACTCCACTTCCCAGAGAGTCGATAGGAAGAGCACTGAACTCTTAACAAGATGGCAACGTGTGAAAAAGCAAAGATATGTAGGACTGGAAGGAGGCTAAAGGGTGACCCTAAGAAAAAATATAAAGATGAGAAATTATTAGGGCTGGGCCCTGGCCAGCGTGGCTCAGTTGGTTGGGTGTCACCCCACAGAGTGCCAGTTGATTCCCAGTCAGGGCACACGTGTGGGTTTCGAGTTCGGCCCCCGTCTGTGCGAGTGTGAGAAGCAACCGATTGATGTTTCTCTCCCTCTCTTTCCCTCTCTCTAAAAACAAATAAATCTTTTAAAAAATTATTATGGCTGGGATTAGATCCAGTAAACAGATAAAAGAGAAAATTAAGTGCTCAAGACTTACTTCCAAAGTATTTATAAAAACTAAATGAAGGACATATGCTAACTTCCAGAAAAAATTTGTATAAAGATTTCTAGGTCATCAGAAACGAACTATACACAACTTAAACACTGCTGCTGCCAATCTCTAACCTTCAAGACCAACGCTAAGCAACCAAGTATTAAGCCCTCTTTGGTGTTTGGACCATTTTTACCTCTAGGTGATGGCTGAGATGATTTTGTTATGCTGATCAACAACCCTGCTCTTTCCTGTGCCACCCAGAAACACTTATTAGTACATATCACTTGGCATGTAGATCCTACATAAAATGGCAACAAGACTGCCTCTAGAAGAGTAAAATATAAGCAAGCAAAAAGAACCCAGTGAGCATGCTCAAAAGAAAAAAAAAGGGTCAAAATGTGTAACCTAGTTAGTTCCTAGACAACAATTAAAAAGGTTAAGCTCTCAAAAGCCAAGTCCTTATTTCATTTGTAGCACCTATAACTATCTTACATTAGTAACATATACTAGTTATAATCACTTAACCAACATTTGATACATTACCTAAAGTTCAGTTTATTCAGATTTCCTTAATTTTCACCTAGGGTCCCTTTTTTCTGTTCCAAGACCCCATCCAAGATGCCACATGGATTTTGGTTGTAGTGTTTTACAAACTAGCTCAATGCCACTTGGACTAAGGCACTTCACTTCCAAGCAGATCTTTGATCAGCACGCAAAATGAAATCCCTTCATCTTGCTAGCTGCCATTCACTACGGAATGTGCACAGAAGTCTCTGAAAGTCAGTGGTAAGCACTGGGGGCAAGGTAACGTCTGTGGTGACTTCTTCAATGTACCCTATTTCAAGGAGCTCTGTTCTGCTGTGAATGAGATTTTAATAATTTAATCACATCTGTAAGATAAGGAAAAGCCTTGCAGGAAAATGCAAAGTAGTTTTAAGGCAGGAATTCAGTCTTGCTTTATTTCCAGAACTTTGTATTATCTGATACTTACCAAAGGTGGAAGCAATGAAGTCAGAGGCCTAGCAACTACCTTAGCATTGCAAATAACTTCCCTCACCAATATGGGTATTCTTACTCAGAAAATTTTTTTTCAATACACCAGAGGGTTTCGTGTATTCATTTGTTTTTTGAATTAAACAAAATTTTTTTAGGTTTTATTTATTTATTTTTAGAGAGAGGGGAAGGGAGTAAGAGAGGGATGGAAACAGTGATTGGTTGCCTCTGTCACACCCCCATCTAGGGACCCGGCATGCAACCCAAGCAGGTGCCCTGACCGGGAATTGAACTGGTGACCTTTTGGTTCACAAGCTTAGCACTCAATCCACTGAGCCACACCAGCCAGGGCAGGGTTCCATGTATTTAGATGACATCCCCAATTAGGTACACTTAAGTGTTTTTCAGAAAAAATTTTGGTGGTGACCAACACCAATAAATACATTTCACATCATGACTTAATGCATTCATATATACATGCCTGCACATCAACTATACAAATAAAAGTGTGCCCAGTATTGCCCAGTATATTTTACTAAGTTAGTGTATATTTGCATTTCATCTTCAGAAATGCTTGTCAGGACCCAGTAAATTAATTCCATCATCTACCAACAGGACACAACGGGCAGTCTGTGAGCCTCGTTTTAGACGAACAGTGAACACCAGGGGGCTGTTGGTTTACACACTCTTTTAGGGAATTTTTCTTACTAGGCAAAAGCATTTACTATAATATATTAAAGTTTTGGATCCCCACACACTAAATGAAAGCAAATAAATGAGGTATCAATTTACTTCATATGGGTGAAAAGGGTTACTCAATCCAAAAGTCCCAGATTTTCCAAAGGAAATGAAATCTTAAATCTCAGATCTATTTATTGGTCCTCAGAGAATCCTGCCACAAAACCCACTTGTGTTACAGCTATGGTGTAAAGCACTGCTATGGGTTAGTTCTGAGCTTTACAGGCCAAGAGTTCTTTTTTTCCTAAATTAGGATGCTTATTATTTGATTTGATATTCTACAGACCAACTCCAATTAATTTTAAATGAAACTTCAGTTTTTCATTGAATGTTGTATTTCATATGATCAACAAATAAATTACAATTACACAATTTATATTTTAAAATTTTCATTTAGATAATTACAGAATGCCACAGAAAGACTACCATTTAAAATCTAGAGTTCAAAGGCATTCAGTAAGAGGGTCATTTTCCTTTTTTAAATTTTTAATTATTTATTTGTGAGAAGGAGAGCGGGAACTGGAGAGAGACATCAACTTGTTGTTCCACTTATTTATGCATTCATTAGCTGACTCTTGTGTATGTCCCGACCGGGGATCGAACCTGCAACCTTAGCTTATTGCAGGGCCTTTTCTTGATGTAACATTTGAAAAACCAAAAATCTAAATTACTTGTAAAAAAAAAAGTATTAAAATGAACACTTAATACTAATAATTATGTATATCAATATCAAATTTATTTTAATTTATACTTCACAAATAATTACAAGAATTTAACGTATTAAAAGTACCTTGAAAAAAGCTATACATACTCCCCCGTTTACAAACAAATAGCCAAGAAAACTAGAGGAACCTATCAATTAAGGTATTTGGAAGGCAGAAAAATCAAACGCAATGTACAAATCCTGTCTGGTCCTGACCCAAATAAATCAGCTGCACATCAAAATATACGGCGCTAAGCCCTGATCAGTGTGGCTCGGTTGGTTGGGTGTCGTCCCTCAGAGCAAAGCGTTGCCAGTTCAGTCCCTGGATGAGGCGTGTATGAGATGTGTATTTCTCTCCCTCTCTTTCTCACTCTCTTCCCCCTTCTCAAATAAATAACATCTTTTAAGAACATGAGCTATCAGAGAAATCTGAACATTTACTGGTCTACTACTGTATTTTCCTTTGTGATATTGTAGTCATTTTTAAAGGTTACTTATTTAATTTATTTATTTTAGAGGAGGAAGGGAAGGAGAAAGAGATGGAGAGGAATATGCACAAGAGAAACATCGATCAGTTGCCTTTCGTATGTGCTCAGACCAGGGACTGAACCTGTAACCCAGGCATACGCCCACACCTGGAATTGAACCGGCGACCTTTTGCTTTGAGGGGTGACGGCCAACCAACTGAGTCCCATTGGTTAGAGCACCAAACTGAATTATTACTCATGGTTCACTTGCAGTATTTAAAGGAGAGAGAAAAAAAAAAAGCCAGCTTCAATAAAGAATGTCCTTAATAAAGCAGTAAAAATTATTAATTTTAAATTGTGACACTTTTTTTATATCTAATGTATGAAATGGGGACAAAGCACTTCTGCTGCTTTCAGAAGTACAATGGTTATCTCCAGCAAGCTGTACTAGCTGTTTTTTTTTTTAAATGAAACTACATTTTTACCTGAGAGAACTGACAAAATGGTCATTCAGACTTGGATATTTGGCAGGCATTTTCTTGAAAACGAAGTCAGCCTGGTCTTGCCTCGGTAGCTCAGTTGGTTAGAGCATCGTTCCCATATGCCAGGGTTGCAGGTTCAACTTCCACTCAGGGCACATACAAAGAGCAACTAATGAAAATGCATAAATGGGTGGAACCACAGATCGATTATTGCCCCCCCCCCCCAAATAAAATGAACAAATAAAGCGAGCCTGTCACTTCAAGGAAAACAACTGTAATAGTACCAGTAGCCAATGATAAAATGCAGGCTTGCAAGCAAAAAAAAAAAAAAAATTTTTTTTTAGAAAAGCTGTATTCATTAATGTAAGCTTGACAAACTCCCAATACCTGAAATTTTTCAGGTGAAATTGATAGTGACAGTAATAAACATGATTTTTGATACTGTGTAATGAAATGTGTCAACATTCGGAAGATCTGCCGAAGGCAGTCTACTGATATCTCCCAAATGACCATTGTGTATCAATGTCTTTCAAAACATTAAGACAGACTGAAGGATTTTAATGTAACAGTATGAAAAGTCTACTGATAAAGTTTCAGATTATACACTGCAACTAATCTTTATGTAAACTACCACTTGTTGAGTTTTGGTATAATACAACAGCAATTAAGAATATCCACAATTACCTGAAAAGGCTATTAAAATACTCCCTTTTCCAACTACTTATCTGTGTAAGGCTGGATGGAGAGTATGGTATATACCTTTGTTCATAGACCTAGGTCAACCAAAACCTATCTCAGAAGCAGGTATGAGAAACTGGCTGTCTTCTATTAAGCCAGATATTCAGAAGACTCCAAAAATGCAACTGATCAGTCGCAGAAGAATGTGTGCAGAACAAGGGAGACCAGAACATCTCCACCTCTCTATGCTGGAGTAAAATGCTCAACTGGATGTGTCATATTTTCAATGGGGTATCAACATGGTGGAGTACATCCAAAGGACCCATCAAAAAGAAACTCAGAAACTGTGACATGGGGAAAACTTAAAAGAACCCAGGACACTCAACTTTAAAAGCCGACTTTGAATAGGTCAAGAGGCAGGGCAGGCTCTCCAGCCCAACTCTCCCTTCGGTCTCTCAGGGGAAGCTGAGAACTGAAAGACAGAATCTGATTTTGGACTGATCCCCACTCCCCACCAACATTCTGCTTTGGATGTCCTAAACTTCTGGGAAGACTAAAATTATGTCAAGTCTTCCCAGAATACTGTTAATTTCAAACAGAAATATGAACTTAAAAAAACATACTAAGAAACTTTTGAGAAATCCCAGAGGCATTTATATTAAACATTCCAACTATAAATTCTGTAACAAACCAATAATTTCAAAGAACGAATTACTTAGTACTCATTTTATAATACTTACGAACAGATTTCTCTTACTTGGATTTAAAAATAGAGCCAGTTAAGTAACCCCCACAACCACAAAGGAAATATTTTAAGAATTAAAAATAATAAACCAATAGCTACCAATTACTAAACATTTTTATGTACTAGATACTGTGCTGTGTACTTTACATACATCTCATTTAATATTCCTAACAGCCCTACAGAGAAGTTTCTATCGCACATGTGGGGAAAATGAGGCTCAGAGAGGCAAAGGACGTTGTTCCAGATCACACAGCTCATACACGGCTGAACTGACACTCAAGCTCTGGTCTGCCCGATTCTAAAGCGAGGCCTTTTGCCTGAACTGTCTCCCAGATGCTTCTTGATAAAAGCAAGTATTTGTAATTCGAACACTTTCCATAGAGGGTGATTTGGAATCAAGCACTGGGAGACTGGGGAGTGAAGAGAAGGATGACAATAAACCCAAACAACTTGCCATTTGAAAGGTAAACAGAATTTGAAAATAAGCTTTTCAAGACCTTTACAGATCCTGGTGTCAGTGAAAATAGCTACCGCTATTATACACTACTTTCCTTCGTTTTAAGTTAAAATCTGCTTATTGATTCAGACAGAGATGCCAAGCTTAAGTCCTACAAGACTCAAAAGTTTAGAATTCTAACCCCCTTCAATGGAAACTGATAAAGAATATTTTAAGTTTGGTAGTTTAGTCAATTTTTAGCAGGTACCATTCCAGCAACCTCAATTCTTTTTTTTAACCCCTCACCCTAGGACATTTTTCTATTGCTTTTGAGAGACCGGAAACGGGTGGGGGGAGCAGAGAGAGAAACATTGCCTTCTTGTATGCGCCCTGCTTGGGGGGGGTTGAACCTGCAACCTGAATGTGTGTCCTGACCTGGAACTGAACCCACGACCTTTTGGTCTACTGGAAGATGCTCCAACCAACAGAGCCACACCCACCAGGGCAGCAACCTCAATTCTGGCTAATTCCAAGTTGCAACCCAATTTTCAGGATTGATGGTTTTAGTTTTAGTTTAAACACCCAAAAGGCTTTACTGCAGTCAAGAATCTAAAATCAGTATTACTCTCCACTTTATCGACTGGCAAATGAAAAACTAGGACCTCAGAACAATTTAGCAAATGTGATAACAAAATACATTCAAGTTCTGGTACAATCAACTCTTGATAATTTGGAATTTTGTTTTGTCTTCCTTTCTGAGCAACAGTGTGGTCTCTGGTTCTCCCTGTGGCTGCTGGGGACATGCCTCTACAGGCTGGGAAAATAAAGCAGTTCAGTGCTGCTTCCCTACAACTGCACTAGTTATTACATACAGCTATCAAATAAACTTATGGGGAATGTGTAATTATAAAAACCAAGTTTTTAGATTATGACTGTACATTTCAAACTTGAATTCTTCTCACCTGTGACCCATGTGGTTGAGAGTCGAGGCATCTTATCTAGCTAAGATGTTTCAGGCTAGAGGGAAGGTGCCTTACAAAAGTACCAAACAAAGCAGTGTACGACCGGCTTTCTATAGGTGGTGTAACCTTCTATAACGCTTAAGCATTGCATCTGAACATAAGCAATAGCACCAAGACATTTTGGTGTGAATATACTTCAAATAACAATTAAAATGATCATAAAAGAGTATCCAGTCAACCATTCTACCACCTTGCTGAAGTCCAGAGATCACGATAACATAAAATAACCAACTCTCTGGAAAAGGAAAGCTTCAGCATAGACCACAGCACTACAAGTCTGGTCCACTGCGAAGTTTCCGGACCCACTCCAGACACTCTCTGAATGAACACACAAATTCACCCATAGGTTTTTAAGAATCTGAGCAATATTTCCTTCTTACTTTTACATGAATAAGAAGTCAATGAAAAACTTCAAGGTCAGATGTAGATGTTTAATAGGAAAGGGACTTTTTATTAGGAAGCTTAGGTGATATAGAGTGCTAGCTACAGTTCTCTCCTGTCAATTTCTGAAGTACATCTTAGCAAGTGGCTAACACTTTCATTTGTCTTTTGATGTCTGAAATAGTATCTTAACAGAATTTTACTTTTGATCACTTTAAGTCACTCCAACTGTCAAAAGTGACAGCCACTAAAAGTCTAACTTGAACACCTCAAGCCACCAGAAAAGCTGGCAAATCTGTGAAAAGGTAGAATTAAAAAACAAAACCAACCCAGGCTCAGTATAGTGACTCACAGTGGTTCCAGACCAACTAAAAATCCTTGGATCTGCCTTACCTTGAACCACTCTGTTTTAAGAGTAGGCTCACTGGGTACTTCTAAATGAATGGAGAGAAAAAATCCTAGTTATTAAACTTCAAGTACAAATCTCATGTCTAGGAACCTACCCCAGAGGCAACATTATTTCACATGTCATCCAACATCTATTTCTTTTTTATTAGCAAATAAAATATTCTTTGAAATAGCAGGTGGCTCCACTTCCACGTTGTAGTGTAAGAACCATACTGGGTACACTCCCAGACCTCAACAAGCCTCTGAGCCATTCCCAAACCAAGGCACTAAAAGGTCATTCTTCCCCAAACAAAGATACTTTTGGGATTTGAAACCCAGGAGACTGGACACCTCAGTAGGTACTATTGTGGTGTTATCCTGGGAAAGTACTCTTTTTGTAAAAGCACACAAAGGCCAAGTGTGTCCCTGACAAACAGCAAGATGTTCATAACCTATCTCCTAAATTCTGAATGAGGTAGCTTGTATTTAAAAAAAGTAATCCAGTGCGGGTGCGGGTTCTTGGAATTAAACACCGTTAAGCTTTTCATTCACTAGTCAAAGATGTTTCTTTTCAACAGGGTACCTCAATTATATATTGCCTGTATATGGCCAGAATCAGATCGAGGCTAAATGCGATTCCTTCTCTAGATCGGAACGAGAAACTGGGAGAAATAAAATTTTCTGCCAGCAAGCACGTAGCATCTTGTCAAGAAGGCACTCTAGCCCAAGAAAGAATAAAAAACGCTCCGATGTATTTGTTTTGGTCTCCCCACTTCCGACGTAAACCGGGCCATTCCCGGGCTCCAGTCATCAAATCCCTGCCTCACACGTAGGGGAAGTGGATCGTCCCTCTCCCGGCCTCCCGACCTGACCCAGTCGGCGGGCCTCCCGGCGAAAACGGTCAGGGCGCCTGCTGCGCAAGCAAACAGGAGGGTCGAAGCGGGGACCGGTCCCAACCCAAGCGGGGCAGGCCGTGGCCCCGACCCCAGGCTGCAGCAGAGACCCATGCTGGCTCTGCCACACTGGGGGATGGGGTTGGAAGCGGGAGCGGTCTTCCCGGGCGCTCAGTGCCGCTACCGCCTGGCTTTGAGGCTGAGAAAGGGGGAAGACGAAACGTCGTCTTCGGCAGAGCCAGGGATCCGCCCTGCGAGTAAGACCCCTGTAGCCTAACTAACCCCCTCCCCGAGCGCGCCATTTCCAGGCCCCAGCCCTCCGGGCGCCTCTTCCAGGCCTCTGCCGACCCAGCCCAGACCCTACCTCTCGCCGCCCTGGGTTCAGAACGGGAAGGCCGCCGCCCTGGGGTCCCCCGACTCCTCCCGTCCCCCGCACCCGGCTAAAGTCCGTGCACGGCCGCCTCACCCTCTGCCGCCCCCGAAGCTGCTGTAGGCCCGATCGTCGTAGGTATCGAAGTCCGCCATTTGCCGTCTCCGCTCCGTGAGGAACCAGGGTGAGCGAGGAAGGACCCCGCAATATAACTCCCCCCTCCCTGCTGCCGGGGCTGTCCGCAGCGACGCCTGATCGCAAATTGCTTGCACGCACGCGCGCGCGCGCGCACGTACGCCGCGCCGCGCCCTGCCTGGGCCGACGGGCTACTTTGGGCCCGGCGAGCTCTGCGGCCCGCGTGTTGTCGCGGCGTGTTTGCTCCGCGCCTGGCCTCGCGCCCCCGCCCATTGTGTGCTAGCCCTGCGGCTTCACTGGCAGCCGCTTCTTGCCCCTGCCCCGCCCGTGGCGCGAGCCTTGCCTCCCTCGAGGGCCTCCGGTGGCTCCATCCGCACTCTTGGAGGGCCGCTCGCCTTGCTTGCTGGCCTTGGACCCTGCGCCAGGCCCTCAGTGCTTTCTGCATTCGCCTAGCTTTTTGTACTCCACGACTGGTGGGACCCGGAATCCTGCTCATCTTGGCCCCACTCCGAAACCCTTTTCCGGGCCAAGGGGTTGCCGGCTGACACCAAAGGGCCACCTCCTCCAGTTTGAGACTCCAGAGCGGGGCACTCGCTGAGTGCACAGGGTCGAAGGGCCTTGAAGGGGTGAGATTGGGGTCAGATCCGAGTTTGTGAGGCGATGGGAATGCATATATGAGTCACTTTCCAGGGTCTGATCGAAGCCCGGGTATTGCAGTTGGGGTAGGGGTGGGAGATGAGATTAGAGTGTAGGCTTGTCATTGAATTGGCCAAATAGTTGGTGTATCTCGCTTTTGTAGAGTCTCTGATGATATGAACATTGTAACATCACAGAAAAAATGGCCCATCTCTCCATCACATAAAGACCTCCTGAAAAGAATTTAAGACCATCCAGTAATTTAAAAAATGGTCAAAGGGAATAGACAGATGAAAGAAAAGGAAAATATATGTGGAGTACCCAACCTCATTCATTATAAGTATCAGCCGGCAAAACTTAGAAGTTTGATGATTCATTGTGAAGGTGATAGTGTGGGTGAACAGCATTCTCATCCACTGCTGGACACTATACATTTATAGAGGGCAATTTGGAAACAACTATCAAAAACAAAAGCTCAAAACCCTTTTGACTCTGTAATTTCAATTGTGGAAACCAACTCACTGCATTATTTGTAACAACTGAAGTCTGGAACCACCAAATTATCTTTAACGGGATACTAGTTAGATTATGATTCACCGTATAAAGGAATTCTAGATGAAACCCAAAAAGCCAGCGTTCTTGCTGTCTCCTACCAGACCCAATAAAGCAGAGCCGGGGATCGAATCTTTGTGGGCCCTTTATTGAGATGGTTGGCGATATGAGAAGTTGGTGGGTTTGTTCCGTAACCATCTTAAATTTCCTTTTAAACCGACCCTTTTTATAAGAAGGGAAGTGTAGGTAAGGGGTTTGGAATTCAGGGAAAAGTTAATCAGATAAAAAACTGCAGCATTCCATCTGTGTCCCTGTTGGTGGACGTCTCACCCCGGATCGCAATAGCTCAAATTCCATCTTAATTGCTTGCAGTCCTGGGGCACAAAGGTGGGCCTGCTCATGGTCTCCCAGACTGAAGGTGGGGCACACTTTCAGTTGATGAAACAATAGCTTTTTGCATACATTGATTACTAAGCTTATTAGCTATTGACCTGAAACTAAAATTTTCCAACTTTTGAGTCCCCCCCGTTATAGATAGTCATAAAAAAAAAATAGAGGGTGGGCCCTGGCTGGGTTACTCGGTGGGAGCATCGTCCTGTACACAAAAAGGTTTGGGGTTCAGGCCCCAGTCAGGCCACATACCTAGGGTGCAGGTTTGATCTCCAAGGTTGGACGGGAGTACTGGAGGCAACCAATCGATGTCTCTCTCGAATCAGTAAACATATCCTTGGTCAAAAACACACAAAAAATTCCTCTTAGTACTCCTATGGCCACATCCTACAAGTTTAATGTGTTGTATTCATTTCTTCTTCGATCAGTAAATACTCGGAGTCTATTTTAAAGTTTCAACTGTATGGGGACTTGATGATGCTTTCTATCATTGATTTCTCATTTTATTGTATTATAGTCATAATATGATATGTATGATATTAACTTTTTGGTGTTTATTAAGGCTTGTTTCTGATGGTCAGTTTTTGAAAACGCTCCATGTATTTTCTCTAATTATTGATTCTGGAGTTTTATGAAGGTAGTTTAAATCTATGTCACAATCATTTTTGTCTGTTTGATCTAGCTCTCAGTGGGAGAAGTATATTAAAATCTTTCACTATGCTTGTGGATTTGTCCATTTATCCTTGTAATTCTGTAATTTTTGCATTGTATATTTGGACTATGTTGTTACATGCATACAAGTTTGAATTACTTTATTTTGGTCAACCGATCCTTTCAATGTTATATAGTGAGGCTCTTTTTCTTTTAAAGATTTATTTATTTATTTATTTTTAGAGAGAGGGGAAGGGAGGGAGAAAGAGAGGGAGAGAAATATCAGTGTGTGATTGGCTCTCACATGGCCCCCAGTGGGGACCTGGCCCACAACCCAGGCATGTGCCCTGACTGGGAATCGAACCAGCAACCCTCCCGTACACAGCCTGCGTTCAATCCACTGAGCTACCCCAGCCAGGGTATAGTGAGGCTCTTTATTCCTATTAGTGTTTTATTTATTTTTGCTTATGTATAAGACGCACATGCGCAACAGCTTCCTTTTGCCTAGTTTATTTTTTCCTTATCACTTTACATTTAGCCTTTCCGAATCTTTATATTTTTATTTTTTTAGATTTTATTTATTTATTTTTAGATAGAGGGGAGGGTGGGGGAAAGAGGGAGAGAAACATCAGTGTGTGGTTGCCTCTCATGTGCCCCCTACTGGGGACCTGGCCTGCAACCCAGGCATGTGCCCGGACTGGGAATTGAACTGTTGACCCTTTGGTTTGCAGCCTGGTGCTCAATCCATTGAGCTGCACTGGCCAGGGCTGAATCTTTATATTTTTAGGTGAGCCTCTCAAGAATAGCATGTGATTAAACTATAATTAAGAGCATATGATCATGTTATGTTTACCCTTCAGTTGGCTAGTCCATTTTCATTTATGTGATTACTGATATATTTGGATTATTTTTGTCACCCTGTTTTGTGCTTTCTGTATACTTTGCTTTTTCTTGGATTGCCTTTCTATGATTTTATCTTCCATTAAATTGATCAAAATTTTTATTCTTTCCCCAGCTTTCCTTATAATTCTGTTTAAAATATTTTAGAATTTAGAAGTTGTTGTTCAATTTCCAGCATGCATGTTTGATTTAAAAAGTCTAAAATTAATCCCAAACAAAACAAGGGCCCTAGAACTCTTTAATTACTCTCTTGCCATCTGTAGTAAGTTGAATAGTGGCCCCAAAAGATATGTAAAGATAGAGGCAGAAATAGTCATGATGCAGCTGCAAGCCAAGGAATGCCAGCAGCCACCGGACGCTAGAAGAGAGGCATGGAATGGATTCTCCCTGAAAATCTCCGGAAGGAAGCCACAGTGGTGACAGCTTGATTTCCGGCCTCCAGAACTGTGAGAGAGTAAATTTCTGTTTCAGGCCACCCAGTTTGTGGCAGTTTGCTAGCACAGACCGGAAAAAATAAATACAACATCTTCCAAGTTATTGATTTCCAGTATTTTATTTTCAACACTAAGATTAGGCATTTTAATTGTCCACATACACACTACTGTCTGTCGTCTTCACTGCTTGCAACCCACCCCTTCATTCTTCATTCCAGTTCTTCCTGGAATACGTACTCTACAATTCTTTAGAAAGGTTTTATGAGAAAGAGACTCTCTCAGTCTTTTCTGAAAAAATTTTTTACTTTTATTATTGAAGGATAATTAAGCTGGGTATAGATTTTACAGTTGAGGATTATTTTCCTGTGAAATTTGATGATGTTATTCTGCTGTCTTTTTTATCTTCTGTTGTTGCTATGGTTCCTATTGTCCATCTTGTCAAATAATTTAGCATTTTCTTTTGTGGTAGCTTTAAACATTTTTGCCTTTTGCCTTTATTCTGCACTTTCACTGCCGTGGCTGTAAATGCAGACTTCTGTTTCTAAGCATGGGAGGGGGGAGGGGTTGTGCTTCTTGTGTCCTGTCAGTTCTGGAAACTTATTAATTGTTCTCTCTCTAAATACTGTCTTTCCCCCATTTTTCCATTCTCCTGCTAGACTCCTATTAGATGTACGCCATACTTTGTTGTTCTCTTTTCTGTGTCTCCTGACTTCTGTGTTTTTCATCGTTTTAGCTTTGTGTGCACTCTAGGCACAGACAGTGTGTTCCTCGGATCTGCCTCCCAGTTCACTAATTTTCATTTCAGGTGCATTTTACCTGATAAGTAACATTTCCTTTTTAAAACTTTGGTTCATTGAGTGCACTTTTCATTTTTAAAGTTTTATTTGGTTCTTCTACAAACCTGCCCCATATAGAGTCTTATTCTGTACAGTTCTGATCCTAATATTTTTTTTAATCATTTATTAAATCATATTATTGAGTTATAATATACATCCTGAAAAGTGTACACATTATAGGTGTATGCTTCACTCAGTTTTCAAAGACTGAACAAATCCTTTTAACCAGCACCTGGGTCAGGACAGAGAACATTCCAGTCCCCCGTCCCCAAAAGCCTCCTTAATGCCTCCCAGTCACTCCTTCCTTCCAAAGGCAAACACACTTTATAGTCACTTTTAAGACATTTTGTGTTCTCTTTCAGATTGTTGTATATTCTGGAGATCATCTGTTTGTTGTGTCTCCTGAGTTTCAATCCTAGAGGATTGTGAGTTCACCCTTAGGGTGGCTGAGTCTTAATTATTTTTTTTTCCTTGGATACAGTCTGTTGCAACCTTGGTTCCTGGGAGCATGGCTTCAGGGCTTTCCCCCTTGTGCTCATGCCCCCCGGGTATCCCTGGACTGGGCGCCAATTTACCGGCTGGAAGTAAATTGACATCCCAAACCATGTCATGCTGGGTTGGGAGTTTTGGGTTCTCAGCCTGAAATAGACAAGCTTGCTTGGTACCTCCTTGTAGATGGGCATGTTTTCTCCAGTCTGCCCTTTCACTGAGAGTGTGGCTTCACAAGGGTCCAGCCTTACACAGAGGTCTCAAGTCTACTCTGACCTTAGGTGTACCCCAAGCTGTGTCCTGTCCCCACATGGGCTATAGGCACAAGGCCCTGCTGCTCACTCCACCCTCATGCCAAGGCAGACTCAGGGTGAGCTCATTAGCTGTCATCAGCAGGGGTCCGTCCCATCTTGTTTCTCTTCCTTTCATGGGAACTCAGCTGTGCATTTTAAATAAATTCTGTTCTGTTTCATTGGTCATTTTAAAGAGTATGTGATGAGGAAATAGGCTATTTAATTTGCAAAGTCAGAAATACCTGAGCTATATAATACTTGAAATGTGGCTGTGGAACTGATTTTTAAATTTTATTTCATTGTAATTAGTTGACGCTGAAATTTAAATAGCCATCCATAGTTAGTGGCTCCCATATGGGACAGTGAAGCCTTAGAGAAGGAGGAGCTGACCATGGCCCCACAGCCTTGACAGTTTCAGGTCAGACTAATTCCAGGGCGTGGACAACCTACATTCCAACCTTGGTCTGGTCCAGGTCTTTAACGACCTTGGTGGAGATCAAGTGGGAAACATGTTGGTTGGCTTAGATTCCATTCTATGGATTTGGACCCACCAGTGCTTGATGAATTGGGTCAGTCAGCCTGGAGGACAGGCCCTAGGTGGGTATGTCAGGGATGTGTATTAGGGCCTCACCTCTGTGGCTGCGTGGGGCATGGCACAGAGTTGTGAAGTGGTCATGAGGAGTCAGGACTCTGATGGCCTATTTTGCCCTTATTTTTTTAAATTTTATTTTTTTGATTATGCTATTACAATTGTCCCAGTCTTTTTCCCCCTCTACCCAGCACCCTACACTCCCTCAGGCAATCCTCACCCCTTTGTTCATGTCCATGGGTCATGTGTATAAGTTCTTTGGCTACTCCATTTCCTGTACTGTACTTTATCCCCACAGCTGTTCTGTAACTACCAATTTGTACTTCTTAATCCCCTCACCTCTTCACCCATTTCCCCAAAACCGCCTCCCATCTGGCACCTATCAAAGCGCTCTCAGCATCCATAATTCTGTCTCTGTTCTTGTTTGCTTAGTTTGTTTTTTAGATTCAGTTGTTGACAGATATATACTTATTGCCATTTTATTGTTCATAGTTTTGATCTTTTTCTTAAATACATCCCTTTAACATTTCATATAATAATAGTTGGTGATGATGAACTCCTTTAGTTTTTTCTTGTCTGGGAAGCTCTTTATCTGCCCTTTGATTCTAAATGATAGCTTTGCTGGGTAAAGCAATCTCGGCTGTAGGTTCCTGCTTTTCATGATTTTGAATATTGCTTGCCGGTCACATCTAGCCTGCAAAGTTTCTTTTGAGAGAACAGCCGACAGTCTAATGGGAACTCTCCTTTAGGTAACTAACTGCTTTTCTCTTGCTGCTTTTATGATTCTCTCTTTATCTTTAACCTTTGGCATTTTAATTATGATGTGTCTTGAAGTGGGCCTGTTTTCATCCATCTTGTCTGGGACTCTCTGTGCTTCCTGGACTTGTATGTCTATTTCCTTCACCAAATTAGGGAAGTTTTCTTTCCTTATTTTTTCAAATAGATTTCCAATTTCTTGCTCCTCTTCTCCTTCTGGCATCCCTATGATGTGAATATGGGAATGTTTGAAGTTGTCCTGGAAGCTGTTTGCACTATCTTTATTTTTTTGGATTCTTTTTTCTTCTTGTTCCGATTGGTTGTTTTTTTCTTTCTTATATTCCAAATCATTGATTCGATTCTCAGCTTCATCCACTCTACTGTTGTTTCCTTGTAAATTGTTCTTTATTTCAATTAGTGTATCCTTCGTTTTTGACTGGATCTTTTTTACGCTGTTGAGGTCCTCACTAAGTTCCTTGAGCATCATTATAACCAGTATTTTGAACTCTGCATCTGATAGATTGCTTATCTCCATTTTGTTTAGTTCTTTTTCTGGAGTTTTCATGTTCTTTCATTGCTTTGTCTCCTCATTTTGGCAGCTTCCCCATGTTTGTTTCTGTGTATTAGGCAGAGCTGCTATGACTCTATGTCTTGGTAGTGTGGCCTAATGTAGCAGGTGTCCTGTAGGGTCCAGTGATACAGCCTCCCCTATCACCCAAGCGGGGTACTCGAGATGCCCATTGTGTGGGCTGAGTACACCCTCCTCTTATAGTTGAGCCTTGATTGATATTTGCAGGTCAATGGGAGGGATTTACCCAGGCCAGTCAGCTGCAAGGACTGGCTTTGACCACGGACCACCAATCTCTGCTCTCTGTGGGGGATCAGCTGTGCAGGGGCAGGGTGGTGGTACTCCTACGTGCTCTATAGCTGCCCACTGGGTGCACAGGCACTGGGGTTCCCTGGGTGGTGCCGGCCAAGTCCAGCTCCCACCTGTGTTCTGCCTGGGGCCACCCTACATGAGCTACAAAGCAATCTGAGATGGCTGCTACTTGTGCTGGGCTTGGAGGTTCCTAGGAGAAGCCAAGCTGTGAACCTAGGCTGTCTGCTGCTAGTGCCAGGCCTGGGGCCAGTTAGCAAAAGGAACAGGTACAGGGGGCTCACTGAGGCCAGCTGTTGCTTGTTTGAGAGGATTTAGGAAGCTGTGAAGCCTGAGCCAAGAGCAGCCATTCATATGGAAAAGCCACTGTTAACAGCTTGGGTGGACCCATAAATTAGGGTGGTGCAGAGCCTCAAGGGATCTCTAGGATGGGGCATACAGTGTCAGGCTGGTTGACAGAGTCTCAGATATGGCACTGGCTGGATGGCTCTGTGGCTCTGTCCGGGGAGGGTTCAGAAAAGGAACAATGGGGAGGACTTCCAGCCAAGATGGAGGTGTAGGTAGATACACTTTGCCTCTTCACACAAACAAAAGAAAGACAACAGCAAATTTAAAAAACAAAAAATAACCACAACTGCCAGAAAATCGAACTGTATGGAAGTCCGACAACCAAGGGGCTAAAGAAGAAACATTCATTCAGACCAGTAGGAGGGGCAGAGACGGGCAGCCGGGATGGATAGGATGTGTGGCAAGGCGGCGGCTGGAGGACCACGTGGTGCCATGTTTGCGTGCAGATAAACTGGGAGGAACAACTTGGAAGCAAGACAGACTATGCAACCCAGTGTTCCAGTGCAGGGAAATAAACCCTCAAAATGGCTGTAAAAACCTGTGGGGGTTGCAGGAGAAACTCCCAGCCTCACAGGAGAGTTTGTTGGAGGGTCCTACAGCATACACAATCCACCCACCCGGGAATCAGCACCAGAAGGGCCCAATTTGCTTGTGGGTAGTGGGGGAAGTGACTGAAAGCCAGCTGAGAGCTGAGTAAGCAGTACTGTTCCCTCTCCCTGGGCTCACTGCTCCCACATGACCACCAGGCAAACACCTGCTCCTTCTGTATGTTTATTGCAAGTGCCACCTCTTCCAGGGAGCCCCTCACAGCAGTTGTTTTACAACACTGTCTGCTAGCATGTCTGCCTCACCGCTGCACTGTGGGTCCTCCAGTCCAGGGCAACTTGGCGTTCATTTTTATCCCCCTCATCCTGGCAACTGGGTGTGCAACATGTTTGCTAAATAAATGGAGTTTTGAAAAGGCTTATAGCGTTATTTCAGGAAAGGTGAGACCTGGCTTTAAACTGTGTTGATGTGGAGTTTGTAGTCACCCATAAAGTCATCTCTGATTCTGAGATTCAGTGAGTCCTGCTCTTCAAAAAGCAGATGCCATCCATCTTTAAGACACTGATTCCCTTAGACATTGGCTGGGTTTCATCTTGTTAGCGCCGCTGTTTGTCACACATTCACCCACCTACCATGTGAGGACACAGGATCCAGGCTCAGGCAATCATAGCACCCATCTTCCTGGGGACAATGATTGGTCTGAGGAGTGTGCACATGACCCAACAGGCCAATCAATAGCCTTCCCTGGACTGATGTACCTTTGCAGGGAGACAACCCCCCCCCCCCCCTTGCTGGGTTGCTAAACTGGGACGCTATGTGACTTGCTGGCTTTGATTTTGGTTTGGTTTTGCTTTTCTTAAGCCAGTTTGAGTTGGTTTCTATCAAGAGACCATAAGAATTCAACGAATACAGGCTAAATCAAGTCAAATGAATGCTCCTGGACCGGCGAGGGAGGCACATCAGCTCTGAGCAGTACAGTTTAGAGTCAGATGAATAAAATGATACTCCTTCTCGGTATGTTGAAAGGTTTGCAAACTAAGTCCTACATGTAAAAAGAGGATGACCTGGGGGTTTTTAGATGAGAAAGCTGAAGCTCAAGACGGTTTCGATTTACCATCCTCATGTTTAGGGAAGTGAACTTGGTTAATAGCTGAAAGATAAGAAGTAAGGGCTGCGCAGGGATCAAAGCTGCCTGAAGTTGGAGGGGCTGCCTTGTGGGTCAGCGTGATCTCCATCACGGGAGCTATTCCAACCCACATGTGATATGACTCCAGAATTCTGATGAGGCAGTTCTTGTGTTGGTTGCAGCAATGATCCCAATAGGGCAAGTATTGCTCTTCCCAATGGGAAATGTGTGGGGACTTGACAAAAATTTCTCTATGACTAGGGAATGCAACTGGCATTTAACGAGTCCAATTCTTTGGACCAAGTCACACAGGAAAGGTTGCCTGAAATGCTAAGAGTGCTGCATTGAGAAACACTGGGGAGAAAGGGCTAATTTGAAGAGTAGTTTCAGGTTTTATTTGAGTAATGGAACAAATTTTATGCAGAACCCTAAAACACAACAATCCCACTTTCACTATATTCACACTCATGGGGAATGACACGTATACAATATTATTTCAGCAAGAAAGTTGGAAGTAATTTAACCACCTATAAATTATGGTTCATCCACACAGCAGTTGACTGTGAAGCCTGAAAAACAAATGAGGCATCGACTCATAGGAACCTATTTATCAGAAATAACAAACAGCGTTTTGGTCATTAAAAGACATGGACTAGAATATTCACAGAAGCACTACTAGTTGTAATTAAACCTTGGAACCTGTCCAGAGCCCAACAACAGTAGAATGGATAAATTGTCCTGTATTCCTTCACTGGAGTAACTCAATAGGAGTGAGAATGAATCTGCTACCACTATACACAACGTGGATGGATTTCAGACACAATGTTGAGTAAAAGAAGCCAAATAACATATTCCGAGTCTATATAAAAAATACAAAAGCAGGCAAAACTAAACTCCAGTGTTAGAAGTCAGAGTCGTGGTTACTTTTGGGGTAGCTCAATGCTGGCATCAGGGGGCTGGCTTCTCCTGTGTCTTCATCGGGGTGCTGGTCACACGGGTGCGTGCACTTTGTGAGAATCCATTGAACATCTCCTTTACGTGCACTTTAATGTGTCTGCAGCACACTTAAAAAAGAGGTTACAGCCCTGGCTGGTGTGGCTCAGTGGATTGTGTGCCAGCCTACAAACCAAAGGGTTGCCAGTTCAATTCCCAGTCAGGGCACATGCCTGGGCTGTGGGCCAGGTCCCTGGTGGGGAGCACACAAGAGGCAACCACACATTGATGTTTCTCTTCTTCTCTTTCTCCTTCCTTTCCCCTTTCTCTAAAAATAAATAAATAAAATCTTAAAAAAAAAAGTTACAAAAAAGGGAATGAGAAACCTTTTCATGTGCTGGGAGGAGGTGATCTCTGAGATGACAAGGTGGATCGAAGGGACAGAGGAGCATCTGTCTGTTACAAACAGGTGTATGCTGGGAACTGGGGAAGAGTATACCTTCCTCTGCTGGGGACAGCTGCAGTATAAATCACTGCACCTTTTGAATTTCCTGCCATGTGAATGCATTTCTAATTCAAGCAAATAAATGAAATTTGGTCCCTGGCTGGTGTGGCTCAGTGGATTAAGCACCGGCCTGCCAACCTAAGGGTTGCCAGTTTGATTCCCGGTCAGGGCACATGCCTGGGTTTCGGGCCAGGCCCTCGGTCAGGGGTGTGTGAGAGGCAACCAATCCATGTATCTCCTGTACATTGATGTTTCTCTCTTCTCCTCCCTCCTTTCCCCTCTCTAAAAATAAATAAAATCTTAAAAGAAAAGAAATTTGGATTTGGCTTTAACAAACATGGAGGCCCTGCCATAAGCCAGGCACTGGCTGGGCCACGCTTCCTGCAGTCTGTCAGAGCAGGCGGGCACTGCTGTCCTCTCACCAGAGCATGAGAGGGTCAGCGTTTGCCTGCAGATACCCAGAGCCTGAGTGAAGGCATAATGGCTGGACTGCAATGGATGTCCTGCACCTGTGATAGAGGCAGAGAATTTTAGAAGTGTCTGGACCTCAGGCCAGCAAACTCAGTGGTTTTCACACATATTCTTTGGTGCCTTCATGTTCCGGAGGGGGGCCATGGTGGAAGCCACCCTGGCTTTAAGCACCGTGATTCTATTCCGTATTCTGGTCTGTGACACCACCGTTAGAAAACTATTTTCCTTTCAAGGTTGAAAGCCATTTTCTGAACAAGGTTCTCACCCAGAAGTTCTCAGTTCTCTTCGTGGGACTGTCCCAGGGCTGTAAGTGTCCACTGTCTATGAACATGTGCAGTCATTGTCACAACCAAGTATCCCGCTGGAGTGGGTGAGGGGAGGGTCATGCTCTTCCCAATGCAAGAGATGCCTCGTGAGTGGACTTGAGGTCGCAACACTCCCAGTGACAGGGAGCCCCCAGCCTCAGGAGGCAGCCCCTGCCACGTTCAGCGGCACTGACCTCCATACACGGCTTTTCTTTTTCCCTGTTCTGCCAGCCAGTGAGCTCTGGACAGTCAGTCTGAACTTGAGGCTGAATCAAACCCCTTCCCCTGTGAGCACTGCACCACCCGAGAGATACTCTTGTCAAGACGTCTAACCTGATCCCAGTCAAGCCTTTACTTCTCTTCCCAGTTATAGGACATGTAGGGGACGGAGGAATGCGTTAAATGACAACTCCAGGAAATGTGACAAACCCAGAAGGTGGGACTTTATATGAGGCCATTGGCCTGGGTGCTTTAAAAAAAAAGAGTAAGGGACAAAGGATTGGTGGAGGCAGCCGTAAGAGTGGTGAGGCCAAATCGCTGGAGAAGAATCGCTGGAGAAGGCAGCGGGCAGGGAGAAAACCCCCAGGCAGAGTTGAAGGTCAAGAGCAGCTTGCCCTCCCGGTGAAGGGAGGGGCTGCAGAGCAGGGAGACTGCCTCAGGCAGCTGCAGCCCCTGACTCTGCAGAAGGGAGATTGCCCAGAACTTACCTGTCTGGAGACTGCCTGCCTGGGCAACACAGCAGCCGGAAGAGGGGCAAAGGCAAACGTGGCTGACACTAGCCCTCATTGGTTGAAAAGCTGGACACTTCCACTGGCCTCCGGAGCACATGGGATTCTGCCACAGGACTTTTAAACAGAAGGTGGGCAGAAGCTCACTTTCTTGGCTCTCGGCTGCTTGGCCTTTTGGCTTCGTGTGCTCTTGTTTTGGTCTGCAGGGGCAGGAGTGTCAGACACCAGGGCTGCTCAGGGCTTAGGCCTCACAGGGTTGGAAGCCAGCTCCCAGAGGCAGGGTCACACTCTGGGATGTATGCCCGCTGGGCACCAGCCCTTGGGACACTATGACCCAGTGCAGCATGGCACACAGGTCCTGGACTGCTTCCACTCTTTCCCCCTGAGAGCAGCACATGGAGGCATGAGCTGGGAAGTTCCTTGCGGATGGAGTGTCCCCTGCACGACTGTCTGGAGTGATCTGGCAGCGCACCCAAGACCCTGAGAGAGAGAGAGAGAGAGAGAGAGAGGGAGAGAGAGAGAGATCTGCTGTGAGATGGTGACTCTGAAACCCACAAGCGCACACCCCAGAGAGGACGGAGACCTATTTGCATGGTTAACTTAAGCTCCAAAAGGACAGATGAGCAATAATGGGGAACTTCTGGGCATGGCTTTGGATTGCAATCTTTTTGGGAGCAAGGGAGGTTCTGTTTCTTGCAGAAGAGAAGGGCTCAGAACAGGAACGCTCCCAGCCCCCTCAAACTGGGGACTCCTTTAACAAAACCTCTTTCCTTCCCCACAAATCTTTATGTGCATATGCATGGTCACAGGCGGCCAGACCACACACTGCCTGGTTACACAATGACACAGCAGGCAGGGGAGCCCTCAAGCCTTGGTTGTATCCTGATGTGACCAAGGAAACAACAAAACAGCTGTCAAATACTTTCTGAGACAATTGGGGAAACGAAGGACGAGATAATATACTGGGAATTATTGTTAATTGTTAATTGCCTTGACTCTGATCATGGTGTTGCATTTTGAAGAGAATGTACTTTTAGGAGATGCTAAAATATTCACTGTACTGAGGAAATGAAATGTTATGATGTTTGTGAATTAATTTCAAATGGTTCAGCAAAACCAACCAACCACCTAACTAACCCTAACCCACATAGGCAAATGGTGACTACTGTTGAATGTGGATGATGGGCAACGGGACGCATTAACCTAAAGTTTGGGGAAATCTCTCCTCCAAGACAGCCCCTTGGGTCATGTTCTGTGCTTCATGTGGATGACGAAAGAAGATATATGGAAAGCGACCTCACAGGGTGATCTGATCGTAAATTTCTAACTGGGCAGGTCATGGCTGCCGGTCATCCCCAGGCACATAATTTCTTTGCAAAAGGCTATCTTTGCCTTGACCTAGCCCTGTCCATTGTTTCTGTGTCCTGGGTTAACATACCTTTGACACACCCCTCCTTCTAAAGAGTGACCACTCCCAAGAGAGCACATAATCTTGTTAACTTCCTGTAACCCATTCTCCACCTTGTTTTCTTCCACTTTTAGGTAATCTTCCTTCCTTCTCTCCGTAATTTCAAATGCATCAAAGAAACTGCAATACTGATATTCTCCGGAGCATTTAAAATCTTGCTCCCTGGCATATGTTGTTTGGCTCAAATAAACTCATAAAAATTCTCTGCCGGTTTGGACATTTCTTGCATGGACGTTAGTGTGCACACTTTGGTGTATATAGCTCTGTACAATTATTCTTATTTAAACTAAGGAGGCCCAAAGGCCCAACTTATATGCAAGAAAGGTTTGGGAAAATGGGATGCATTTGGGAGATGTGAGAAGACCTGTGAGGCAGTAAGCTGGGGTGCTCCAGGGGAGCAGAAGGACTGGGGTGAGGCTGGAGACACGGCAGGGGAAGGATTGAGACAGGCTAGTAAGCCCGCACGAGCAGAATAGGGAACCTGAGGCAGCTAACAAGCGGTTTGCAGCCATCTAGGAGGTCCAAATGCCAGTGTTTGCCACTGTCTAGTAAGTCCTATCTGCCCTAAACGGAGAGCAGTTAAGAGTACATGGTTTGCGGTTAAGAGTAAATGGTTCCAACGAGAGGGCACCTAGCTTAAATCGCCCTGCTCAGGGAGATGGATAGCAGAAATCCAATGAATGCCATTTGTCAACCACACCCAAGGACAGATGAAATTCAGGGGAGAAATTTCATTTTGGCACATCAGCATAAGACTGATAAGTATTCTATTGAGATCCTCTCCTAAACTCCTAGCCTTTAAAAACCCTCAAAACAAAAGTTCTGGCGCAGGAGCACACCTGCACCTTTTCTTTCCTTTGCCTCTTCTTTCCTCATGGGCACACATCTCCTAAACCTTAAGGAACCCCATGAGACTTGCAGTGGCAGATCATCCCGGGCTAACACCCTGACCCTGTCCCCAAGGCCCCCTTTTCTCTGACTTCGTAGTGAGCCAAAGCAGCCCAGCCTAGGCTCATTTCCCCACCTAGTCCCTCTCCTGTTGCTTCTTCTGTCCTAGACCCTTCCTTGTTTGCCTGTCCCCAGCTCTCATACACGTCCTCTAAAAATCACCTAGACTCGTGCTGTGAAATCTGTCCGGCATGAAGTCAGGAGTCCACACACTACTAGCCGGCCCTAGGCAGACCTGCTCAGAGCCGGGTCCCCTTTTCAGTGACAGAATGGGGAAGGATCTTGAATGCCAGGTTAAAGAGGTTGATTTCTTCGATGGAACTTAGACAAGTGCTGAATGGCAGGGTCAACTCTGGCATTTTCGTTGGGAGCAGTGAGGGTGGTGATGAACTAGAGACACAGGAGCCTCAATCTCTAGGGCCTCTAGGGGCAAGGCAGACTGGTTAGGGTCTGTGTTAATCAGGAGTCTGTCCTCTCTGAAGGGAACAGCTGTCACCTGGGGGACAGCTGATGTTCCCTCCAAAGGGGTGAACTGTATGTGGGCGCAGCAAACTTCTCAAAGGCAGGCAGAATTTTTTTTTTTTCTTTTAAAATGTGAAATCTTCTAGTTTATAGCCTTGGCCCATTTAAAAACAAAAGCAAAGCGAACAACTGTTTGAGACAGGCAAAGCAGATCTGAGGCCCTGGTCAGGCTTGGGGCCACCGTTCTGGTGCGATAATCCAGATGGCAGTGCTGGTGGCTGACATCAGGTGACGGTGAAGAGTGTGGCTGTCAGAGGCCTGATTGCAGAGATGCCCAGAGGTGGACTCCACCTCAGAGATATGGTGACTAAGCAGAAAAGGGGAGGGTGGAGTCCAGGGTGACACTCTGGAGATGGAATCATGGAGGACAGAGTACAGGGGAAAGGAGAGTTTCTGTCTGGACACATGACCTTTGACGAGCCTCTGGGCCCTCCTGCAACAGACCGCACACCTGGTGAGTGGATGTGCTGGGCCCCTTGGGTTGGCAGCTTTGTTGAAGGAGGAGCTCCCTGGAAAGAGTCAGAGGCAGGAAAGGGCTGAGGACAGAATGGAGGAGAGGGTAGGAAATGGAGAAGAAGAGCTAAGACTTCATGGGACAAAAGCTGCCATCCTGGGTGCTAACTGCATGTATCTCTGATTCCTTACAACTCTGTGCCAAGCTTTACACAGATGAATAGGTGGGGCCTAGTGCAGATTCCTGACACACCCCCTACGGTCTGTCCTCCAGGCTGACTGGCCCATTCATCAAGCACCTGTGGTCCAAATCCAAGAATGGAAACTAGGCCAACCCACATGCTTTCTGCTTGACCTCCATCAGGGCCGTCAGAGACCTGGATCAAGGCTGGAATGCAGGTTGTCCACGCCCTGGAATTTGTCCTGAGCCTGCCAAACCCTCGGAGTGGTGGTGAGCTCCTCTTCCCCGTTTTAGGGTAAGGAAAAATGGACCTTTGTTTAGCAGTTACTGTGTGTTGGGTTGTGTCAGGTGCTGTTTGGTTTGGTTGTGTATCAGACCTACACAACAGGCATTCTTGTTATTTTACACTGACCGCAAAGCATGTGCTGATAGTTATTCATTCATTCATCCGTTCTGTATACATTTACCCAGTATCTTTTATAGGTCACGAAACTGCACGAGGCACTATTAGGGGATACAAACGTCTAAGACACCAGGAATTGAGTCAGAACACTAGAGAAGTGAGTTATGTGCTATTTTTCAGATTGCACAGGAATGATCCCCACCTCCATCCAATTACTGGTCCAGCTCCACCCAAAGTTTGCATACTCCTTAGGGGGCTGTCTCAGAATTTTGGCAGGGGAAGAGGGGCTTTGAGACATACTCTGAAAAACCTCCCCATATGTTTCTGATTTGGGAGGCTAGATAACCAAAAAAAAAAAAAAAAATCCCCTATTAAAACTCTTTGAAATGTGTGATAAAATTTAAAAATTTTATTTTAAATGCACAGCTGAGCTCCCATAACAGAAAGGGAAATCTCAGAAGTCCAGTAAGAAATAGGGGATAAAACATTGTAGATGACATCCAGTGAGTTGATAATGTGTCTTCCCTTAGGTGTCAAGGAGAGTCAGTAATCAGGAGTGACAGGAGATGAGGCCCTGCACTAGGTTGCCAAGAAGAAAACAAAACGGCATAATACAGCATTTCCAGTCAAGATGGAGGCACGGGTAGACACACTTTGCCTCCTCACACAACCATAGAAAGAATTACAACCAGATCTCCAAAACAAAAAAAACACCCAGAACCATCAGAAAATTGAGCTGTATGGAAGCCTGACAGCCAAGGATTTAAAGAAGCCACATTCATCCAGACAGGTAAGATGGGTGCAGTTGTGGAGACAGGGTGGAGAGGTGGTGGTGGCATGAACAGTCCCATATTCACATGAGGTAAATAAAAATCAGGAGAGATACTCTGGGAGCGAGCCATCCCAGCCCCAGGCCAGACTGCACAGACAGGATTCCAGCACGGGGACGATAAACCCCCATCACCTCTGGCTGTAAAAACCAGTGGGGATTGGGGGTGGTGGAAGAACTGCTGGATTTTCACCACTTAAAGGGCCCGCTCGGTCTTAGAACTATGCACACCCCAGGGCAGCAGCTGGAAAGGTGCCAGTTGGATATGGGAAGTGGGTGAAGTGACTACAAATGGGGAGAGTGCTGGACAAACGTCCAGAAGCCAGGCAGTGGTGTTGTCCCCTCTCCAAGCCCCCTCCTCTTACCCAGAGCCACAAAGCAGTAAAGTAGGTTGCCCTGCCCTGGTGACTGCCTAAGGCTCTGCCCCACACAATTTACAGGTGCCTTTTCTACATAGGCCATGCTACTAAGACAGGGATTAAAAGCAGCTCTACCTAATGGAAAAAACACAAAAACAACACAGGGTGGCTGCCCAATTAAGGAGACAAAGAAATATGGCCCAAATAAAAGAACAGACAAAACCCCAGAAAAAGAACTAAATGAAATGGAGATAGCCAACCTGTTAGATGTAGAGTTCAAAATACTGGTGATCAGGATGCTCAGAGAAATCATTGAGTACAGCCACAAAATAAAGGAAGAAATGAAGTTTACATAAAGTGAAATAAAGAAAAATCTACAGGGAATCAATAGTGAAGGAGAGGAAGCCAGGATTCAAATCAACAATTAGGAACAAAAGGAAGAAGTAAACATTCAATCAGAACAGAAAAAAGAAACAAGAATTCAAAAAAACAAGGAGAGGCTTAGGAACCTCTGGGACAATTTCAAACATACCAATGTCTGAATCATAGGGGTGCCAGAAGGAGAAGAGGAAGAGCAAGAAATTGAAAACTTATTTGAAAAGATAATAAAAGAAAACATCCCTAATTTGGTGAAGAAAATACGCATAGCATACATGCCCAGGAAGCACAGAGAGTCCCAAACAAGTTGGACCCAAAGAGAACTACCCCAAGACACATCATAATTAAAATGCCAAAAGTTAAAGATAAAGAGAGAATCTTAAAAGCAAGAGAAAAGCAGAGAATTACCTACAAAGGAGTTTCCATCAGACTACCAGCTGATTTTCCTAAAGAAACTTTGCAGGCCAGAAGGAGCTGGCAAGAAGTATTCAAAGGGAGGAAAAGCAAGGACCTACAACCTAGATTAGTCTACCCAGCAAAGCTATCATATAGAATGGAAGGGCAGATAAAGTACTTCCCAGGCAAGGTAAAGCTAAAGGAATTTGTCATCACTAAGCCATTATTACATGAAATGTTAAAGGGACTTATTTTAGAAAAAGAACATCAAAACTATGAACATTAAAATGACAACAAACTCACAACTATCAACAACTGAATATAAAAAACAAAAACAAAAACAAACTAAGCAAACAACTAGAACAGGAACAGAATCATAGTAATGGAGATCATTTGGAGGGTTATCAGCTGGGAGGGGGAAAGGGGAGAAAGGGGAAAATGGTGCAGGGATTAAGAAGCGTAATTGGTAGGAGCAAAATAAACAGGGGGATGTAAAGAATAGTATAGAAAAGGGAGAAGCCAAATAACTTACACACATGACCCATAGACATGAACCAAGGGGAGAATTTCTGGAGTGAAGGTAGGTACCGGGTGGAGGGGGGCAAAGATAGAAAAACTGGGACAACTGTAGCAGCATAATCGATAAAATATACTTAAAAATAGCAGGATAATACAGGCTTCCCATGTGTGTATATATTAAACACAGAGATGGATATTATATATATGTTTCTATATATATATGTCAACTAGGCCTACCTATAATGGAAATTGTACCCAAGAACCCTGTAAAACTTGACCCTTGAAAATCCCCACTCTCAGTGAAAGGCTAGACTAGAGATAATGTGTCTACCCAGGGAAGTGATAAGCTTGCCTGCCTCAGCCTGAGAATTCAAAGCCCTGACCTGGCTTCACATGTCTGTGGGATTCCAGATCACTCCTTAGAAATGGTTCAGTAAGTTGAAAGCCAAGATATGAACAGAAATAAAGATACTCCCAAGGAAGAAAAAAGAAGCGAGGATGGAAGACTGGGGAGCCCTGAAGGCATGCCCCCAGGCTGCAAGGGATTCTCGACACAAAATGAAAAACACAAATAAATGATGAATTTGCAGTTAAGAAAAGCTGAAGCCCTTGAGGGAATAGTTTCCCACATGTGAGACTCAAAGTACAACAGTTAAGACGACCAGAGCCCTTAGATGTTGAGATTCTGCAAAAACAACGAGAAAGAGAAAGTAAAAATTCACCGCGTTGCCCTTGCCAGTGTGGCTGAGTTGGTTCGGCACTGTCCTGCAAAGCGAAAGGTCACAGGTTTGATTCCTGGTTAAGGCACATGCCTGGGTTGTGGGTTCAGTCCTCGGTCAGGGCACATACAAGAAGCAAACAATCCATGTTTCTCTCTCCCATCAATGTTTCTCTCCCTCTCTCCCCTCCTCTCTAAAAATACATAAATAAAATCTTTAAAAAAATTCACTATGTTGAAAATCATTAAAGACATAAAATAAGAAATCTAAACCTTAAGAAAATAAGCACTATAAAAGTATCAGGACTTGATAAAGCACTAACTAGAGTTTCTAAAAATGAAAAATGTAGTAACTGAAGTCTAGGTCACAATGAACCCTTCCATGGGTGGGTTGAACAGCAGATTGAACACAGTCAAAAAACGGATTCGTGCACTGGAAGAGAGATTTGAGGCACAGAGAAATGAAATGATAAAAAAATATGAAAAAGGAGACACAGACAATAGAATCAGACTATTAACATATGTCTAATAGAGTCTCTTGGCAGAAAGAATGAGGTAGGAATAGTATTTGAAGATATAATGACTAAGAGTTTTCCAGAATAACTGAATCATAATTCTCAAAGATGAAGAAACACTATGAGTCCTAAACATAATTTTAACTGGGCTCATCAGAAAAAGAGATTTCAAAAAGATTTTATTTCTCACAGATTCTTTCTGAAACAATTGCTAATGGATTTACTCCGCGAAGAAAACCTTTTACACAGAGCACCATAAGAAGCAGTGAGGAATGCAGAGGGGAAGCGACAGAGGGCAGGCCTCGCCCCCTAAAAAGCAACGGTGAAACTGACCAAATTACCAAATGTAATCATTTCAGTACTCTGGAAGTTAATGAAAGTCATACACTGCTTTGAAAGGCATGCATACAAGAAAAACTCCTGAACCTTGGGAATAATCACAGTATCTGTGGCATTTTATCTCCAAATTGCTCCCACGACCCTCTTCTCCCCTCCAGATGCCATGGAAGCTGTGAAAGCTGGCAGCCTCGCTGCTGGGGCTGACCCGACTTGGAGCACTGCAAAAAGTATGGGGAGGGGTGATGTCGAAAATAATATCAATGGGTGGCAAACCGCTGGGAAAGGCTGATGTCACAGTCACCTAAGACTTTAGTGCTGCTCGGGGCAAACGAGAGACCAGGCCAATTTTAAAAAAAGAGATGTAGGGCACAAGATAGCTGTACGGGCTTCGAGAAAGTTCCAACATATTCTTAGGAATCTCAAAGAGCGCACACACGAAGGGCTGCTTATACATGCAGGAGAAGACGCCAAGTCCAGGTCCCTGGCTGATCACGAGGCCTTGTGAAGCAGAAGTGGAAGGCAGACTTGTAACCTGCCTGAACTTCGTGTGCCCCAGTGCAGACAGAGATCCTCTTGGCAAAGATAGAAGCCACTGGCTCAAGGTGTTTAAGGGAAACCTCTTACCAACCATTGGCTGGCCAGTTAGCTATGCTGACTCAGGGGTGAAGCCTAGGGAGCCAGGCTTAAAAATAAATCTTAGACCAAATGGTGAGTTGCCTAGAAAAATGCGAATGATCAAAACTGACTTAAGATGACATAGGAAATCATCAAAGAAGTTGAATGGCATTTTAAATCTCTCTATAATGACAACATTCACAACTTTACAGTTGACTTCTGCTAAACATTCAAGAAATTGGCCCTGGCTGGTGTGGCTCAGTGGATTGAGTGCCCGCTTGACCACCGAAATGTCGCCAGTTTGATCCCTAGTCAGGGCAAATGCCTGGGTTGTGGGCCAGGTCCCCAGTTGCGGGTGTGTGAGAGCCAACTGATTGATGTTTCTCTCACACATTGATGATTCTCTCCTTCCCTGCCCTTCAATAAAAATAAATAAATAAAATCTTAAAAAAGAAATTGCACAAGAGTGTAATACTTACTCTCAGAGAACAGGAAAAGAAAAAAGGAACAGGACCCACAAATTCTATGAGGTTAATACCAAAAACAACCAAGGACAATAGGAGAATGGAAAATTAGAGGACAATCTTCCTCGGAATTATGGGTGTAAGTATCAGAAAAAAATTTTAGCCAAGCCCCAGCCCCTATGGCTCACTGGGTTGGAGCATTGTCCTAGACACCAGAAGGTTGCAGGTTCCATTTCTGGTCAGGGTGCATACCTAGGGTGTGGGTTTGATCTCTGATTGGGGCACCAATCAATGGGAGGCAACCAATCAATGTTTCTCTCTCTCTCTCTGAAATCAATAAATATATTCTAAAAATAAAAAAAAATCTTAGCCAATAGAATCCAACAACATATACAAAAGTGAATACATTGTAGCAAAATTGGGTTTGTTCCAAGAATATAAGGTTATTAACATAAAAAAATCAATTTAATTCATCACACGATTAGTTTAAGAAAAATAAAAACTATATGAACATCCCAATGGATGAAAAGGAAATATTCCATACTTTTTAAAATCTACTCATGCTATGAACTCCTGGTAAATAATGAATAGAAGGGGTCTTTTAAAATCTGATACAGAGTATTTACCAAAAACCTATAATAAATATAATTTTCAAAAGAGAAATATTGAAAGCACCCTTTTAAAATTAGGAAAACGTTTGCCTGCTCTCTCTCCGTCTGTTTACGTTGTATATGTGGTCCTAGCCAGTACGGCCGAACAAGAAACTGAAAGTATTTGAATTGGAATAGGTCATTTTGGTTCACAAAAAGAGAACTATTATATACATGTGATTACCTATCATTGAAGGTGTCCCTATTCATGGAAACTCACCAATATTTGAAAAATTATTTTGTTATTGACATGCTTCCTAAAGCAGAATTTTCAAGCTTTTCATTAGTGGTTTGGGACAGACGGCAGAAGGAAACTGCACACTTTGTGTACACGGTTGCCCTGCTGTGTTAACTCCTCAGCTTGCAAGAAGGAACACACTCTGAAAGACGGAAATGATATAATTTTAAAAGCCATATTAATTTGTTTAAAACAATTAACTCCACTAGAAACTGCTGTAAACTCTGTCAAGAAGACCTAGTAATTTGAATTTGTACTTAAATGGCATTTCTGCAGTGTAAATTATCATTAAAGTAATATATGATTCCAACAAATCCAACATAGTTTTATTTTCTTACAAGGTACTGAACTGATTTGCCAAAATTTTGTCATTTGGCAAAGGAATAACCTTCTTTAGATTTGTATTCCAAGTCCTTATGATTTAGAATGCTGTATGATAGTCTGATTACGTTAACTGAAAATTATTACCTATATTTTGTGACACTCTAAACTTAAACAGAGGGACAGTTGTTCGCATCTTTTAGCATTTTGCACTTGCCTAACTTATAAAATTGCCACGTGTCAAAAGTCACACTTCCATAATTGCTGAAGCAATGATATGTCAGCTTATTGGAATGTACTTACATTTTGAAGCAATTGTGACCACAAAACATTCTCTCTAGAAGGAAATTCACATTTTATTTGACTTATAAATCAACTCCAGCATAAATCTCAGGTACTTAATACCTTTAATAATATTCCTATTACTAAAGCAACTGACTTACATTAACCGCTGAATGCAGTGCGGTGCTTTTTAGTCATGGGAAAACCTTATTCGCGATTGTCGAAGGCCAGGTGCCACCTGAAAAACAGCCCAGTAAGTACCTATTTCCGGGCACGTAATTACAACCACTAAATAGTTTTCCTGATACTGGCAGTCGTTGCATCCAGAGGAGTTTGCCAAAAGGCAATTAGCTTTTGCCTTTATTTTATAATGCTATGTAAATGACCAACCTGTCAAGTTTCCTATAAAAGAGAAAGTTAATATATGCACATAAACCACAAAAAAACTATACTACACTGTTTGAAAATTAGTGTTTTTTTCCCAATTAAAATATTGCCTGCAAAACCCACAATTATCTCAACAGATGAGAAAAAGCATGTGGCACAGGGCAACACCCTTTCATGATAAAAACACTCAACCAATGAGGGGTAGAAGGAGACTTCCTCCGTTTGATGAAGGGCGTCTGAAAAACCCCGAAAGCGAACATCACAGGGAAAGCTACCTAAGACCGGGAATAAAACAAGGATGTCTGCTCTTACTACCTTTTTCCCTTTTTACTGAATTTACTGGGTGACACTGGTTGGCAGAATTATACAGGTTTTAGGTGCACAACTCTACGTCACATTACCTGTACACTGTCTTTTGTGTTCATCACCCCAACCGCCACTTCTGTTCAGTGTTGTACTGGAGGTTCAGTTAGGGAACAAAAGCAAATAAGGTATCCAGACTGAAACAAAAAGTAAACTCTATTTGCAGATGACATAATCTTGTATATAGAAAATCCTAAGAAATCCACAAAAAAAATTACTAGAGCTAGTAAGAGTTCAGCCAAGCAACAAAATGAATATACAAAAATCAATTCTATTTGTATTAACAACAAACAATCTGAAAATAAATTAGGAAAAAACAATTTCTTTAAAAAAATTTTTTATGTATTTATTTTTATAGAGAGAGGAGGGAAGGAGAAAGAGAGTGTCCTGACTGGGAATCAAATGAGCTACCTTTTGGTTCGCAGGCTGGCACTCAATCCACTGTGCCATATCATCCAGGGCGAAAACAATTTCATTAAAAGACTAAAATACTCAGGAATAAATTTAACAAAAGAAATATAAGAGTTATACACTGAAAACTACAAAACGTCATTGGAAGAAGTTAAAGAAGACAAATAAATGAAAAGACATGATCATGGATTGGAAAACTTAAAATTGTTGACATCAATATTCCAAAACTCCTTGATTGATCTACAGTCCCTGTTAAAAACCCCAGCTGGCCCTGGCCGGTGTGGCTCAGTTGGTTGGAGCATCATCCAATAAGTCGAAAGGCTGTGGGTTCGACTCCTGGTCAGGACCTATGCCTGGGTTACCGATTCGGCCCTGGTTGGGTTGAGTATGAAGGGCAACTGATAGATGTTTTTCTCTTATATCAATGTTTCCCCCTCCCTCCCTTCCCCTCTCTCTAAAAGCAATGAGCATGTCCTCAACTGAGGATAATAAATAAAGAAAAATCTCAGCTGGCTCCCCACCCAGAAATGGACAAGCTGTTCCTAAAATTCATGGAAATTCAAGGGACCCCAAATAGTCAAAACAATCTTGAAAAAGAATCACAAAGTTAAAGGGCTCCCACTTTCTTATTTCAAAGGTGACATCAGGTAATCAAGACTATTGATATGGGCATGAAGATAAATATATTAATCCATAGAATAGAATGAAAAGTTCAGAAATAAACCCATACATTTATGGTCAATTGTTTTTTTCTGACAACTGTACCAAAAATCATTCAATGAGAAAAAAAAATTTCTTCAATAAATGATGCTGGGAGAACTGGATATCTACATGCAAAAAAAACGAAGCCGGATTTCTACCTCACATGATATACAAAAATTAACTCAAAATGAATCATGGACCTAAACATAAGAGCTGAAACTATAACACTCTTTGAAGAAGAAAATGAATAATAAACAAAAAGAAAAAGAAAAATACTCTTTGAAGACAGTATCGGTGTAGATCTTTTGACCTTGGATGAGGCAACATCTTCGATGACACCTAAAGCATAAGCATCAGAGGGAAAAAAAATTGACAAATTGAACTTCATCAGAATGAAAAACTTGTGCTTCCAGAAAGTAAAAAGGCAACCCACAGAATGGAAGAAAGTATTTGCAAATTATGTATCTGACGAGGATGTAATATACAGAAAATGTAAGTAACTTACATTTCATCAATGAAAAGACAAATAGTCCAATAAAAAAATGGGCAAAGCTTCCGAATGTACGTTTCTCCAGGGAAGCTATACAGATGGTCAACAAGCACGCACAAAGGTGTTTGACGTCACTAGCCTCAAGGGAAATGCAAATGAAACCATGATGTAGCACTCAAACCCACTGGAATGTCTATAATAAAAAAGATGAACAATAACAAGTGTTTGTGAAGATATTGAGAAATTAAATCCCTTATACACTGCTACTGGGAATTTAAAATGGCTCACCTCGCTTGGAAAACAGTTTGGCAGTTTATTAGAAAGTTAAGTATAGAGCCCCAGCTGGCATGGCTCAGTGGACTGGGCATGGGCCTGCAAACTCTAAGGTTGCTGGTTTGATTCCCAGTTGGGGCACATGCCTGGGGTGCAGGCCGGGTCCCTGGTTGGGGGCGCGTGAGAGGCGACCAATCGAGATATTTCTTTTGTACATCCATGTTTCTCCCCCTCTCTTCCTTCTTCACTTTCCCCCTCTCTAGAAATGAATAAATAAAATCTTTTTTAAAAAGTTAAAAAAGAGTTATCATAAGACCTAGTAATTCCACTGTAAGGGTATCTACCTAAGACAATTGAAAACATGTTCAAGCAAAAACTGGTAACAAGTGTTCATAGCCAAATACCTAAAAGGTGGTGGGAACAATCCAAATGCCCATGAATTCATGAATGGATAAAGGAAATATGAGGCACACATAGATACCTCTATCTATATATCTATCTGTGTACAACAAAATATCACTCAAAGACCAAAGGGAGTGAAGTGCTGATACACAACTCAACGTGGATGAACCTTGAAAACATTATGCTCGGTGAAAGAAGCCAGACATGAAAGGCCACATATTGTGTGATTCCATTTATATGGAATGTCCAGAACAGGCTCCTCAGACAGAAACCAGATGTCGTGATTTTCAGAGGCTGTGGAGACGGGTGAATGAGGAGTGTCTCCTAGTGTGTATGCGATTCTTTCAGGGGTGATGAAAATGTTCTCATTAGATAAGGGTGATGGTTGCATAACCTTGTCAACGTAATAAAGACCACTGGATTATCTGTAAAAGGATGAATTTCATGAATTATATTTGCACAAAAATACATGTGTAAAATATTGTTTAACTTAAGACCTGTTAGTCCATTTGTAAATGAGGCTCCCATACATTAAGTATCTGTTTTTTTTTGAAAAATGAGAGGTTGGTTTTACTACCTGAGTAACATTTCAACTGAACAAAAGATGTGTAAATATTTATATTCGATAAAAAGTTGGCTTGTACAATATGTGTAAGGTAAATTTGTTCTAGAAAAAGTTATGTTCTAATTAGATTCTCTTAAAAACCAATGGTCTGAGCACCTGACAACCCTACAGTCCCCTCTGCCTCTGGGAATGTTGCTGAGTCTGTGGCAACGAGCTGAGTCTACGAAGCACGGAGAGTTGACAGTTTCATGGTGCTTAGACTCCATGCCATGACCAGAATTAATTGAAAAGGAGAAGCAAAACTAATCAAGGCCAAACTGCAACACCTGCGTTCAAATCCCAACAAGATCGAAGATCAGCCACTCTGGGATGGCATTGACAGTTAGGGTTTGGGCTTAGGGCAGAGAGAGCTCCTGAATCCCACCTGGAATCAGAGGTGAACGCCATCAGATTAAAGCGGCAGACCGTCCCCGGACCAATTGTATTTTGGGGGAAATTGCAATGACTGTTCCTCTGCCCTAACCTCCCAATGGAGGAAAAGGATTACATCCTCTGAGAAAAATATGAACAAAACAAAAATATTATACATGAGTCTCTGCTCTTCTTTTATACATAATATCCAAAACATAAAAAACTATGAGAAATACATTTAAAGAAGCAGGGAAATGTGGGCTATACTAAAGAGAAAAAACCAAAATTTTTAGAATGGACTTCTAGGACAGAATTCTAGAATTTCCATTTGTTTTTCAGTTTCTAATTCTCTGCTAGGATTTCCTATCTTTTAATTCATTTGTGAAAATGCTTCCTTTGGTTCATTGGCATAATTATAACAGATACTTTAAAATAAAATACCACAGTGTGAATGTCAACATTTGGGCCATTTTAGGTTTGACCTTGGATGATTTTCTTTTCTCTTGAGATTGGTCATATTTTCTCGGTCATATGTTGAGGTTTTTGGATTTTATCCCGGACCTTGTGAATATTACAATGGAGAGATGTTAGATTCTTTTATATAACTCTGCATTGCTTTTTTTGAAACAGAAAATTAATTTGGTGGACTCAAATTCAAACTCTGTCTTTTGGGCAGCAGTTCAAATCTCAGTTCAGTCCTTTTAAACTGCCTTGAATCTGCCCTTGCTTGCCTGGCGTAGGAGTCAGCCAGAGCCTTGGGCAGGCTTGTGCCAGGAGCTGGGACTCCTCTGGCTCTCTTCTTTCCACAATACCCCTTTGCTTTCCACTGGCCGTGCTTGTCCCAAATACTGTCCTCTGGTTCTCCGAGCCAGATATATTAATTTCGGCTTGGACAGAACACTTACCAGATGACACTGTCTTCGTCTTGACCTCAGGCTAAAAGCTGTAGAAGTGGGACATTCACACTGTGCCGTCCCGTCTTCCAATTTTCAACCCCCCTTCAGAGTCTGCCGCTCTGTTCGCCCTCCAGAGCCTTTATGCCGTTTAAAGATACTGTCTAGAATTTACAGTTGTTATCTCTAGGACAGTCAGGTTTGTTAGGTGCTTACTTGGCCATACTAGAGGTGAAACCAAATTTTCTAACTTTGATGAAAAGCATTAACCCATACATTCAAAAAACATCAGGAGCCCTGACCGGTGTGGGGAGGTCGCTGGTTCGATTCCCAGTTCAGGCGCATGCCTGGGTTGCATCAGGTCCCCAGTTGGGGGCGTGTGAGAGGTGACTGATTGAGGTTTCTTTTGCACATCGATGTTTCTCTCACTCTCTTTTCCCCTCTCTTCCTCTCTTTCTAAACATAAATAAATAGAATCTTAAGAAAAAAAATTTCAAGGAGCCCAAACTGGGTAAATACAAAGAAAATCACACTGATGCAAACCAGAGCAAAGCTGTTGATGCCAAAGGTCAAGAGAAAACCATGAAAAGAGACAGAGGAAAAACACACAATGCACAAGGAAACAATGAGAATAATGGCTAACACCTAATCAGAAACACTGGAGGCCAGAGGACAGTGGAAAGACGAGTGTAAAGGTTGAAAATATAACCTGTCAGCCTAGAATTCTATAGCCAGTGAAAATGACCTTCAAAATGAAGTTAAAATAGAGACTTTTTGATAAACAAAAGTAGAGATAATTTGTCTCTAGTAGACATGAACTGTGAGATTACATTAGGATTTTGGCAGTCAGAGGGGAAATGATACCAGATAGAAACTCATATCTAAAGGAAACAATGAAGAACACCACGAATTGCAATAATGTAGGTAAAAATAGACTATTTTTTATTAATTTATTTAAGAAAATTGGTCATTTAGCCTTGGCTGGTGTAGCTCAGTGGATTAAGAGCAGGCCTGCAAACCAAAGGGTCGCCGGTTCGATTCCCAGTCTAGGGCACATGCCTGGGTTGCAGGCTGCCAGGTCCCCAGTAGGGGGAGTGTGAGAGGCAACCACACATTGATGTTTCTCTCCCTCTCTTTCTCCTTCCCTTCCTCTCTCTCTAAAAATAAATAAATAAATAAATAAATAAATAAAAAAAATAAAAGAATCCATTAGTCTTTAAAAAAGAAAAAAACAAACTGAAAAAAAGAAAATTGGTCATTTAAAGTGAAAAATACAACATATTGTGAGGTCTATAGAATATCTGGAAGTAAAATATATTACAATAATAGCACAGATATGGGAAGAGGGAAATGAAATTACATTTTTGTGACAGTCTTATGTATGAAGTGGTAAACCTTAATTCAAAGTAAACTGGATTAAGGGTTAGTTTTGTAATATCTAGAGCAATCAACAAAACATACAAGG